>OMLP01022826.1:0-19068 GCA_900302685.1 Spondyliosoma cantharus | reverse complement strand
TTTTTAATAAATCTACCCTTACATATACCAAACAAATATATTAATATGTATATATATATATATTTATTTGAATCCTAATGTTAGTGTTCTGGGAGGATTTCTCACCCTCAGAATCTGTATTTTGTTTTTCTCCTGTGTTCACCTGCAGATCATTATTATTTTTATTTTTTTTAAATCACATCCTGCTCTTATTATAACACCAGAAATCAATTTATTAATTAAAGCCTCCATCTGCTTGTTATTTCAGCTAACTTCTTATTTAAGGTCAAGTATAAGTTCACAGTCTCCATTACGCCATCCAGTGCTTATAGCTATTGTTGATCCTGTTTTTGTGTCTCCCTTCTTTTTTTTTTTTTTTTTGCAGTGGGTGCTATTATTGGGCAAAAATCTCTGTCGCTTCTTAACATGTGTTGTTGTGATTATGGCTCCTCAGTTGTTGTTGTTGGTGCTGCTGCTGCTGCTGCTGCTTGGTGATCATGACTTCCCAAACCTTGTATTTATGTCGATCAGGTTCCAGCTTGTTTGGCACCATCCCATATCCTACTACTACCACCAGGTAACAGCGCGAGGAGCTCGTCTGTCACCACAGGCTGCAACTATAGTACAGTACACAGTTAAAGGAAAGCTGCTGTGGTCATTTATACACAAATTCATAATCCGAATGTGTTGGTCACAGATCTATGCAGGATTAAGAGAAGCTGCTTTGCTTTTTCTTTGATCAGACACACAATCAGTGCAGGTTTTTCCTATTAAACCATGCAACACACTCCAGCCTGGTGGGTGTAAAAGGGGGTCCAGGGTGGCTGTGGATTAACAGGGGGGGGGGTGGCTGTATAGAAATACCAGGTGCCGCGGTGTTGACAGCGGAATGCACAAACACACCCCTCTGCACACGCCCATTGTAGCACCGTTTCAAAGATTTCGTTGTTTGCACGCTCTCCTTGCTCTGGAAAAGAGGCTTTTGCTCATTGATTCTGGCTCACTACTTTGATTGTTAACATAGTGCATGTTGTAGCCGTTGATTGCAGGTACTGCTGCGGTGGCCTCAAGCCATGTTTTTGGATTATAAAATGATTCAGTGTGTTGTCTTTTTAGCCTTATTAGACTGAGAGGGTTAAAGTGATAGGCCTGGATTTGGCTGTAGGATTAATCTGCCGCTGTCTTTCTATCCTTTTTTTTTTTTTTTTTTTTACATGCGGGAGAGGTGTAATGTGTGCGTTGTGTCATACATGGCCAATACTGTCTTCCTGTGTGGGATCAATAGGCTGACTTACACTGACTGGAATCCCATCAGTGGGATGCAGATAATGTGGATTGTATTGATTTTCTTTTTTTAAGATCTTAATATTTTCAGGGGAAAAGTGACCTGGACTAATGTGAAGGGCATCTGAGGAAGTCACCAAGTAAAGCTCCAGTGTCCTTTGTCTCTTAAGCATGGCGTTGTGTAACATGGTCATAGGTGTGTCTGCTTTATATCTTCAGAGCACTGAGGGTCGGCGTGGAGTGTAAATCTCTGACCGTGCAGTTTGGCTGGCACACTTTTTTATCAACAGTTCCTCTTTCGAGTGAGAACTGAGTGTGTTTACGTTCTGTGGTGACACTCCATCGGCGGGTGTAAATTCTGCATCTGCTTGCAAGTCCTCACACGAAACACACACCAGAAGGAGACTCGCAGGAATGTTTTTCTCCCTTTCTTTCATTAAAGTCTCACGCGGGGCTGGGACGCTCACCGTCGCAGAGACTGATCAAAGACCTGCACAGAGCACCGAGGTGTGACTGCTTGTCCAGCTCGCTTGACCGCCTGTTCTGGATAGCTTCAGGCTGCCCTGTAATGTCTTGCAGTTTAAAATGGTTGGAATGTTTTCTGTCTGTGTTTTCTGTTGAAGGTACTGCCGAAAAGTGTGGGTTTTCCCGCCCTCTGTGATTATATAACATGTACCAGCCATTTCCAGCAGCAGCAGCAGCAGCAGCAGCGGCAGAGGCAGGCGCATTAAAAACAGATTTCATGTGCGGGCTGTGCCATCCCTGTACACAGATGGATGGTGCCTCGAGCAATGGGGACGCTCGTTCTGCGCGTTACCTAATTGTGCTAATAAATGTGATTGATTCAAGTTTTAATCTCTGCTTTGTTTGCAACCTGATTTGTGGAATAAAAAGGATTACATGTACCTGACGTGAGCTGTGGAGTGTGATTCAAGGCCCCACTTAGTATTTCCATGTTGACTTCACGCCGTTTTTCTCATGAAAGTCTCTCTTTCTCTGTGCTGAACAGGCCAGGTGAGCCGCTCTGCCCTGAAACAGCCTCGGAGTTGTAACATCTTCAAAGCACTCTTCTGTTGCCTCCAAGCTCAGGATGGCCCCAAACCACCAACACCACTACCACCACCTTGCCAGCAGGCCTTGCTGGAGACACAGGAAAATGGGACGGTTGTCAAGGTAACACTCTTCTCAGTCCAGCAACATTTCACACCACTCAAAAACAATTTGAAGGCCTCCTTTTATTTTTGTTTATTTAAGATCTGACTTCCTTGTCGCACCCACACACTGCTGCCATAAAAGAGGAGGTGTTTGACTTGTTCGACCATCTGCAGGAATAAACTCAACGCGCCGCTGTAAAAAAATGTGCTTAATATTGTCCTCAAGCATTTTTTACAACTGCGCATTAAAACTACTACTGCACCTGCTCTGAACGTCTTGAAAGCTAACCGCAACTGTCTGCGGATATGGAATCACTTTGATGTTCACACTTGATCCTCCAAAGAAGATAAGAACGATAGAGCGACTATCAATCCTTCAGGCGGCTCGAGCTAGAGAATGGCGTATTGTGTGCCTCGTAATTGCTGAGGTGGAGAAAAATAAAGCCTTGAGCGGCTGCTGCACGCGACCAGCCACGCTGGTGAACGCTGTCAGCCTGATTGGAGCTCCAGTACCGTGTAAGAGGCATTTTAATGAGATGCCATGTTTGTTCACATTGAGGAGTGTCCTCCAGCATCAGGAGCAAACAGGAAGCAGAGATGTGGAGTAGAGCTCTGATTATTATCTGGCAGGCTCCAACTGAAATTAAATCGAATTAAACATTCGCGCAGATTGCGTTATGTTGAGCTGAGTTTATTGTTTAGTTGATGAAGAAAATTGTTGGTGCTCATGAATATTGTGTGTACACCCACAGTGGCAGTCTTAGATTGCCTTCCTCAAGGTTTGTACGTTATGTAATATTTTAATAATTGATGTCAGATTGAATGTGTTTTGGAAGAAACAAAATTAATAAAGGGGGAAAACGGGTGTCTAAAAATGAGATCATATCAAGGTAATGTGTTCTCCCTGCTGAGAGAGAGAAGCTTCGGGGAAGTGAAATGAAAGAATAAAAGTCCGAATCCTAAAGATAGAAGCTGTTACAGTAAATAATGAAGCTCACCCGCACATGCGTGCCTCTCCAAAACAGAGTCTTATCTAATTTCCCAGAGGTAAAATAAAATGCCCATGAAATCACCGCAGTATCGAGACTAATCATGCTCCCTAGCTCTAACAAACATAGCGCACACAAGACAGATGATACAGGTGTGTGAGTGTAAAAGTATCATTAAAACGAGCCTGTGTGTCTCCTCAGCAACATGAAGCCGACCTCCTGCCTGAGGTAGAAGCCCAGGACCAAGGCAAGATATGCGTGGTCATAGACCTGGATGAGACCCTGGTGCACAGCTCATTCAAGGTACCAAGACTTGTTTTTCTTTATATTATAAGTTTTTTAACCACACAGTTTGGGTTGAAGCTTCTTCTGAGCAAGTGACTACATGTTTATTGAGGTTATATACACACATGATGGCAGCTTGTAGCAGTGGTGCGTGTATTAATCTGTATTATAGATTCTGCACTAGGAACATCAGCTGGATTATATTCTGTTTGTGTAGGCTACGCACTGTGATTTATGGCAGCCGTGTGGAGCCTTGCCTCTCAGTGTTCAGCTGTTATGTAATGCCATGTGAATGTACACAGCGCGGCTCATGTGAATGAGCATGCCAACCATTTCCCCCTCTGTGTTCTCCCTCCAGCCTATTAGTAATGCAGACTTCATCGTGCCTGTGGAGATAGAGGGGACCACACACCAGGTAAAGTACTCTCTGTGTGTGTGTGTGTGTGTGTGTGTGTGTGTGTGTGTGTGTGTGTGTGTGTGTGTTTGCAGTAGAGGGGAGGGGGCTGCGTTTGTGTATGTATGTTGATGTGTTTGCAGCGGTTGCTGAGCTGAAAAGGGATGGGTCTTGTAACTGATCAGCCAGGTTTTGCTTTGACGGGTGCACGGAGCCCTCTACTGACCAGATGTTGAACAGGGAGCTGCAAGAGGAAGTGGATGCATCAGCAAGAAAATGAGTCATTTCTGCACAGTTCGTCTAAAAAATCTCATTAATAAGTAATACGGTACATATTACCGCCCCTGCGAAGATGTCTAAAATATGCTCGACTAGCACAGAGCACTGGACCGCTTGTTCGACTTGGGCGCAGAGCTTCCCTCTCTTGGACATGTGGAAATGTAATTAACTGAGAAATGTGATTCCTGGGACCCCATGTGCTGGTACGCAGTCCTCTGTGGGCCTCTGCCTGGTTCAAGTAATCCAGGATAGGCTGGTTAACACTGGCACGGCCTATTCTTGATTACTTGTTTCAGGAACTGGCTATTAGCAGCAAACGGAAGGAGACGACAAGTAAATGGCACAATTGTAAAGACGCTGTGGATTGCACTACTTCCTGACAGGCTGTTGTTTTATTTTTATTTTTTTGCAGGTGTACGTACTGAAGAGGCCGTATGTGGACGAGTTCCTGCAGAGAATGGGAGAGTTGTTTGAATGTGTGCTGTTTACAGCCAGTCTCGCTAAGGTACATCACTGAAATAGATCCTGAAATAGATCTTCATATTTTATTCAGCGCAGAGTATCTTCTGTTTGATGTTTGATGTAATGTCTGATCTACGAGATGTTGTTCTGCTTTCTCTCGCCTTTTAGTTCTCCTTTTCACTTTGATAGCAGCAACCTGACGTGCTCTTAGTCTCCTTCATAGACGCCCTCCTTGTGTTAAAAGCCGCAGTTTGTTTCTGCGCTCATCAGATCTGCATAAGTTCAAACTTAACCTAGTTATAATGAGGTAATTAGAAAGTGGAGATTTCTGTCTGATTAAATTAAAGCGGATCACACCACTCACGCTAGATAGTTGTTACTGAATATTCACAAGGGCCGCACAATTAATGTAACTATCATGAGTGTTGCATCCTAATCTGAGAGGCTGCAGTTTTCTGCTAAAGGTAAAATCTTTGACGAAACAGTATTATGATAAAGCACTTTATTGCTGCAGAGCTGCTCTGACCTGCAAATCCACATGTAAGGAAACATTTGTTTGGTACAGACGCAGACAAATGTCACATCAACGTGATAGTGATGAAAAAATTGATCATCTCCACTAATAAATGAAATAATCGCAATATGATTTTGTGGTGCAGTCGCAATATTTTCACATACAACGTCCAAGTGTAGCTGACACATACGTGACTGAACCAGTTGACAAAGCTTTTCTAACATGTGACCTGTTGAGATTGAAGATAAAGAGATATTAATGTACGGTGGACACATCTGACATCACACTTGATAGAACTGCATTAAAATAATGATGGAAACTGGAAAGATTGAAATTACTTTCACAAAAACAACATAATGTACCCTCAGATTACAAAATGTTATGCTAACAGCAGCTAAATTGCTAATTATCGCAGCTTAATTGTCTGATTCTGTACGCGTGAATACTACTAACTCCAGAACACATATTTCTTCACTCTTACGTTACAACTTGTGATGCCAAAGTGACTTTTTTTAAGTTTTATTGTTGCAACCCAGTTAAATAAACCTCTTGTTGACCAGCTAGGAGATACTAAGAACTGTTGGAATCCATTTATGAACCAATCTGATGAGTTTTGATGTGTGATGCTGTTTTCTTGTGGCTGTTGGAGTGAATATCCACTAAAACGACCTCATTAGTCGAACCTTACGCCTCCCTGATTTTCCCCTCTCCTGCTCCCTCCACCCCCTCGCCCTCCATCAGTATGCAGACCCAGTGACGGACCTGCTGGATCAGTGTGGTGTATTCCGGACCCGGTTATTCCGGGAATCTTGCGTATTCCACCAGGGCTGCTATGTTAAAGATTTGAGCCGCCTGGGCAGAGAACTCCACAAAACCCTCATCCTGGATAACTCTCCTGCCTCCTACATCTTCCACCCTAATAATGCTGTGAGTTTTGATCTGCTTTTGACCATTGTGATCAATAATATTGACACCCATCATTCACGGGCACTAGGGGAGAAAAATTGCAGAAGGTTAACTTGTTTTGTATTAAAGCCTGGATCTTATTTTCCCCAAAATTTGGAAAGGATTTCCACCAGACCTCAATCTTGATGAGAAGGTCTGGTGATGTGAGATTAGCTCAAACAATAATAAATCACACAAAGTTTTAAGTAGTTGGCAGGCTGCTGAAATAAGCAGATCCAGACCTTGATGTTTTGAGAGATGTTAAATATTTAAAGTGCATTCCTAATTTCATCCTGATTAAAGCTGGAACTTAAGATTAAAGAGTCCCAAAACACAAAAACGTTCAGTTTAGTTTCATATATGACAAAGAAAAGCAGCAAATCGTCACATCTGAGAGGCTGAAACCAAATAATTATTCCAGTTCCGATCCTGAATTGCACAAATGTACACTGTACATTCAAGACTCACTCAGGACTGGTTAAAATGTAAACTTTGGATCGGAACTGTATGTACATAACAGCCAGGTGCAGTTTATATGTTTATATGTTTTATTTAAAGGTGCATAAAAGCCAGTGGTTTGTGAGTGACAGTCTGTTTCCGTCAGGTCCCTGTGGTGTCGTGGTTTGACGACGTGGACGACGCCGAGCTGCTCAACCTTCTGCCTGTGTTCGAAGAACTTAGTCAAGCTGATAATGTTTACACCCGGCTGGACCAGCTTCGTGGACATTAAAAGCTCTCAGTGGACCTGCTCAGCTCCCGTGAGAGCTTCAGCTTGAAACTTCATCTACAATAGAACCCGAGAATAGATACTATAGTTTTTCCGACGCTGTTTTTCCTATCCGCTGCACAAAATCCTCTGTCTAGAAAAAAAAAACTGTATTATCGCCGGGTTTGAGGAAATGCCAAGCCTGGAAAACACAATGAGTTTGGCTAAACTGAAACGATAGATTGCAATCTGAGGCCTTTTCCTCTGAACCTCAGTGCTGACATTATTGACAACCACTATGAGAAAGAGCGGGAAATGACAACCAAAGCAGTCCCATCACAATCACTCCAGTTAATATGACTATTAAAGTGGTTCTTTTGCCAAAGCAGAAGCCTGCCTGCCCTGACTTGACTTTTGGACATTGTGGGTTTTTTTTTTTTAATTCTTGTGCCTTTTAAGGAACAACAACAACAAAAAACCATCAGCTCTTTTTTTTTTTAAATTTTCCACCAGATTTTATACATTTCTTGATTTCTTTTTATAGGTTGTTTTATAAGGAAATCTATTTTTAAAAGGTGAACATGGTTCTTTCTATGCAACCCAGTTCTGCAATGACATGGACAGTACCTCCGAAGTAGCCAGTCAATAATTGCATTCAGCAGATGTAAACATTACTGTCGCCTTATTTACCTGTAAATGAGCAGCAAAACAAAAAAAAAAGTGTATTTTACTTATTTGTACTATAAACATACTTTCTACAAAAACATGCAAACATACATCGCAAGTGGTCAGATGAATATTTGATACGTTGGTTTTAAGTTAACAGGGTGAAATCTTGTCTTTGATGGTCCGTTGAAAGCAGACACACTGGAGTATGTTTGGCACATAGGACGACCAATAAATGCCACAGTTTTCAGACAGTGTTTGATAATAGTTCATTAGCTACTACGTTTTTCATTTATTTACTATATGACAAACAAACTTGCACTCGTTTTATATTGACAGTGCTGAAAGTAAAAAAAAAAAAAACTGTGCCTTTTGAAAATTCGGACAGAGAATGGTGTTCTGCCTGAAATGAGATTTGTAGGCCTACACAGTCTGATGTGTCATGCTGAGCGTGAGAAAACACTGTCGAGAGCAAGTGTAATGCCATGCGGCTCTGGTACTTGCAGTGCAACACTTGAAAATATCAAAAATTGATTTTTTTAGCATGTGTTTTTTCTATATTTATTGGCCAAAAAAACCTGTATTGTCCAGTAATTCTTAATGCTTAACATTTTGTATTGTAATCCAGTTGCCTACTTTTGAGGCTGGCCTTGTGTTAAACTGTTTTTATCTGTGCCTAAATAACATGTCAAATTTCATCGATGATTCAAAAACTTCAGCAGTTAAATCCAAAAAAATACATGTAAATCCAAGATTCAATCATGCAGGACAACTTTTCTTTTCCCTTCTAAGTTCAGAACAGATATTTTGTAAGGGGGTTTCTTTTCCGGGTGTAATATGTTTTTTTCCTATGATGTTTAATGTCTGATGCAATTATTGCCTGCATGTTTAACCAGTAAAAAAAAAATATGACAATGAATTTGTACGAGTTGTGATGATGACCAAAAGTATTTGTTTAGACAGTCACAATTTGTCTTTGTGTATCAGAATAAATCGAAACTCATTTTGTCTACCGGATCTGACCAAAACTCTAAAACAAAAACAAAAAAAAGGTGCTACCAGTTTTTATTTTAAAATAAAAATTGGTTATATTATTCTTTTTGTGTGTGTTATTCTCCACTGTGACACTCTAAGGACACATAAAAACCATCTCAGTACTATTTACACAAAGTATTTCACTGATCAAAATATATTTTACACACTTTATATTTCTAAGATATGCTGGAATTCACTCAGGTACTGTGCTTGAGACAAATGGTGAAGTAGGCTACTTAACTTATGAAGCCAACTTTAATTTTATCCTTTACATCTAACATTACATTTCAGAGGTAACTCAAATTCTCTTATTTAATTACATATGTGACAGCTATGGATGGACTTTGAATAGAAAGGTGATGATATGATTCATTGTCATAGGGTCACATTATTATAATTTATAATTAAATATGATAAGGACTATTCTGCATAATTATTTTATTTGCTTTTAAGAGAGTTTATTATTCATTTAAATTTAAAATATAGCTTATTTTAAACAATACTACCACCACTGACAGAACATAACTATTATAAACACTAATTTAACATACATTTATTTTTTACAACCCACAACATAAGTCTGATTATAACGATTATTTCGTGTAAAATGTAATATTTTAATTAAGATGTTGTCGCCCGTTCACAACACGTTGCATGCGGTTGCACCATGCGTGATTTACATCACGCGTCACACTCCTTTACACTGCTACGTATGAATTTGCATCAGCCATGTTTGTTTTTTGTAGTTTTTTCATCACAAAAACAAATCTTGGTGGTGTTTTTTTAAATTTTATTGTGGTTAATAAACGTTTGGCCGAACTGTCGTTGAGATTTATCAGCAACATGAAGATCGTTGTTTTGCCGTTAATCCTTTCCAACGGTGCAGCTCGATTTATAGGTCGGCCATTTTAGGTGTACCGGGGACATTACTCGGTGACACCAGGAAGTGCCTTTTAATATAAACGTTCGGTGTTAACGGCTCACTTTAAAGGTTGATGCAAACGTTTAAACACACACGTTAATCATAAATTAGACGACTTGTATGTTTGTGTTCACAATCGACGCGAATAATCATCGTATTTCCAGATTTTACCGTCCGCGGTCAGGACTACAAATTTCTGGGCGTTTCCATGGTGACATCATGTGAGCTGACTGACACGTACCATTTGTTATAAAAAAAAAAGTAAGTAAAGCAGGAAGAAGAAAGGCAGTGAAACAAAGCTAACAGCGAGCTAGGAAAGCTAAGAGGTAGGTTCTCCTCCGTAAAATGAGCGTAATGCTCTGGGCGCGGGTTACTAATGGCGGCTGTCACATTAGCAGCGTTTGTTTAGCGGATTGAATGTCGAATTGTGTTGTCGAGCCAGCAAACGTTAGCTAGTCGTGCTAACTAGCAGAACGCTTTTCTGGTTAGCATCGTAAGCTAACTAGCTTTTAATATGATACTCGTGCGTCAAACACAGGTTTTTGGCTGTCAGACCGTTGCCACACTGGCTTTCCATATTTCGAAACCACACGTTTATTCTTCAATTGAACGAATTTGCTTTGGTTTTGTTGCCAGCTAACAGCTATAACGTTAACATCGATATTATAGCAGGTTAACAGAAAGCTTGTTAGCTCCCTAGTTAAAGGGGCTCAACGACTGACATTTAGCTTCAACCTGTTGTGTAATTTGGCAAATAATGCAAATCCTTATCTAACTGAACTACGCACCTGAAATAAGCGACATGTTGAGTGTGACATGAGCGGTGTGATCAGTAATTATATCCAGATTATTTGCTTGCATATAAATAACGACGGTACATAACCAGAACACTTAAAGTTAAATATTTTTATTTAAATATATTCCTAAATTAAATAAGTTTGCATAGAAATACTATAAAATACCTGAAAACACTTAAATTAAGTAGAGAACTTCAGTAAATGTACCTGTTTGTAGTTGTATCCACTATTGAACATTAATAATAGGTTGTACTTGTGCTAA
The DNA here is from genome assembly GCA_900302685.1 of Spondyliosoma cantharus. NCBI lineage: Eukaryota > Metazoa > Chordata > Actinopteri > Spariformes > Sparidae > Spondyliosoma > Spondyliosoma cantharus. The sequence goes on along the minus strand of OMLP01022826.1, from coordinate 8,395 downwards.
CGTTACCTGTGAATGATTGCTGACATTTTAAAATGTACTTTTGCTCTGATTTAGCATCCTTTCTCTGTTAGTGGTCTCAGTGTCCACAACACAGTCTAAAGTCAGGAGTAGTAACCGATCAGCAATGAATTATCTGAATTTGTAAAGTAAATAGAGACTAAAGTTATCAAATAAATGGAGCGGAGTGAAAGTGTTAAGTCGCAGAAAATGGAATTGCAGAAGGAAAGCGCCTCAATTATAAATAACTATGTAGTCGATTACATTGCATTACTGATTATTCTCGTTTTGGAGACTATAAGATTTTTATTTTTCCTGTAAACCTTTATTTGTTCCAGTCATTGTTCTCCTGAATTACCAATAATCTGTATCAGTATCGGCCCTGAAAAACATATTTGTGGATTGTTTATGGTTGTAAAACAGTTTGGATTGTAACCTTTGAATTGGAGTTGAATTGTAATCGTGTCATTCTGTTCACAGGAGACATTGTCCTTTCAAGAATCTCAAGGTCTCTTTTCCTGGTTCCATCATGAACGTGTTTGACCGCAACATCAACTTCGATGCTCTCTTCAAGTTCTCCCAAATGTACGTAGGCTTGCAGCAGATTTGCATGTCGGCTATGGAAATGATCCCCTACAGCGAAAGTTCCCATTGTCTGTTCTTGCTCATTGTTATCTCTTTTTGCAGATCTCATTCTACCCAGGCACACTTGAAGAATGTGTACGCAAGCCTGGCTGTCTGCATGTTTGTGGCTGCTGCCGGCGCCTACGTCCATGTTGTCACAGGCCTCTTTCAGGTAAGATTGAAGATAACACCTGGTCTAACTCTTCAGGATGATGCATTCCTTAGACCAGTGCAAATGGTGCTCTTTATGGAAGCACAGACAACAGCATTTCCTCCTAATTTGTCAGACCTAATTCGTGGTTTTCCGTACGTTACCTGGTGGTTGAAACAATTTATAGTAGGTAAGTGAGCTTTCTCAAGAGCTAAATCATACGAAACTGGTAGATAGATCATTTGTTCAGTGTTTGTCTGGGGAAGACAATCCTGATTTATCTATTTCTATGAATGATTTAGTAAGTAAATGAGTTAACATCCACATGATCTTCTTCTGTGAAGGTTAATCTTTTATATATTTATTTATCTGAGGAATTTTGTTGTAGTAGTTTTTCCTTTGTGAAGTTTAAATTCTTTGGCTGTTTACAATATTGCCACACGGGTATTTACAACTATCTATGTTTCATATGAAAACAGCATGTTCATCTGTAGAAGACAGTGAAACTGAGCCTAACACGCTGCATGTGTCGAATATCCTGCGGCCTAATCTTTGGAACTTGATGTCATTGACTTGGAGCTGTCCTCTTGTGATTGGTTCCCTCTGAACAAATGTTGATATCACGTCTGAATTCCCTCAGTGTCACAGTTCCTCTGCCCTGTGTTTACCTCATGACCTTGTTCTCAGGGTGGCGTGCTGTCTGTGCTCGGCTCCCTGGGGATGATGTTTTGGCTCGCCATGACGCCACACAACCCTGAGACAGAGAAGAAGAGACTGGGCATGCTCGCAGTATTTGCCTTCCTCACAGGTGACCTGACGGATGTTTTGGACATATTATTAGTCAAATTCTTCCTTTGCATGTGAACAGAGCCGTCTTTGTGAATTTAAAGTCATGTAGGAGTCTAACAGCAGTGTTTGTTCTGCCTCCGTCCCTAGGTGTCGGCCTCGGCCCCACACTGGACTTTGTCATCGCTGTCAACCCAAGGTATGTGAAAGGTTACTCAGTGTTCCACTGAGGTAGCCAGCTAGGGAGAAGTTAAACATTATAAACATCAACGAGACGAGTGTGGTGCGATTGGTTTCCATCTGTCTGCGGGTCTCTTTGAGAGTGTATTTACTGAAAACTTGTACTTTGTTCTGCCTTGTTTCTCCTCAGCATCATTCTGACAGCTTTCATGGGAACCTCAGTGATTTTCATCTGCTTCAGCCTCAGCGCTCTTTACGCCAAACGCAGGAGCTACCTGTTCCTTGGAGGTATAGGAAGTTAATGAATTTTGTGACACTGTATTTGACTTTGGTCAAGCAACACAACACGGACACAATGCTACAAATTACACCCATTTTTATATGCTCATATGAAGCATGGTGTAATTGACCCATACGTACTGTTTTTGATCCTCTCAGGCACACTGATGTCCGGCCTCTCCCTCCTGTTCCTGATGTCTGTGATGAACATGTTCTTTGGATCTGTGATGCTGTTCAAGGTAGCTGAGCTACACGTGTGATCAGCTGTGTATCGCGGCGCGCTGCGTACGTCGTTTCAGTGTCATAATTTTTGCATATGGTTTCTGACAGGCACACATGTACCTCGGGCTGCTCATCATGTGCGGCTTCGTCCTGTTTGACACTCAGCTCATCATCGAGAAAGCAGAGAACGGAGACAAAGACTACGTGTGGTGAGGACTGTTATTGTACCAGCAAACTACACCTGAGCCCGTATCTGTCAGCTCGTCCCGTCTCATAACCAAACACCATGCAAATACATTATCTCACAGCGAGGTGAACAATTGAGCGTCACGTCACTGAAAGTGAGAAACAGCTGGTCCGATTGAATTTAACTTTTTCAGAGGTGTTGCATAAGCTCAGCTGTTGGGTAAATAAAAACTTAAATCAACCCAGTGCTCTTTGGACAAACTGAATGTATGGTAACGATTCTGAAGCTTCATATATTTTGTTTTTTGAAGGCACTGTGTGGACTTGTTCCTTGATTTCATCACCATCTTCAGGAAACTGATGGTCATCCTTGCCATGAACGATAAGGTAAGGAGAGTTTTTCCCTAATTCTTCTACTTTAAGACTAAATGTCTTTTCATATTCTGCTTAATTTGTTTTTGTTATTGTCTACAAATCCAATGAAAAAGCACAGAAAGCCTGATGTGTCTCCTTCCTCTGCGCCATAGAGCATTGGTTCTCATCCTGGGGGTTGCTTGTAAAAACTAAAATTACATATTTTAGACAGGGGAGTATTATATTACACTCCCTGTACAAGTGATATAATTTGCTTTTTATTTGCTTTATTATTTGCTTTTCCATTTATGTCCACAAACTTTAAAAACTCTATCCAGCCACTTTTTTGCACAGGCTGACACATTCCCTCATTAGGACGAACACTGACACTGTAATTTATTTTGAGTTGATCTCAGGTACGTCGTCCTGCAGCTGGAGATACTCACTGATACACCACGAGACACTTAATTTGTCATTAAAGATGTACAATTTAATTATATCTGGTAACTCAGAGACCAGCAGCAGCAGGAAACGAGGTTAAAACGGAGAGAATGGGATAATGAACAAGAGGAATATGATGACATAGATTCTCTTATAATACATATTATACTTGTGTAAAATAAAGGAAGGGCACTCGGCGTCTGCAAGATTTGAATCCTCAGTAGGTACCAGTGTGTGTCGAGCTGAGACACCGTTTAGGGAAGTTGGTTTTGCTGTTTACACTGGATTTGATGACAGTAACAAAACTAAAGGACGTTGCCAACCTCAACCTTTGTTTCCCAACAAGAAGAGGCTGGTTCAAATATTTATGCTTTTTCAGAAGTGCTTCTTAAATTCAGTCTGTTTTATAACAATACTGTAGATTCAGTTCTGTTTTGAAAACAGTTTGCTCACCCAAATAAATAAAAACCACCAAACTTTTTGTTCAGTGGAATAGAAGAATCTTCTAGTAGGTGAAGCTGCGCAGATGCTTTTGGTTTCAGTTTGAGACGTCTGAGACTTCTGGCTTCACTCCAGCACTGTGTTGGAGGGGGAATTTAGTTTGTGGTGCAGAAAACATGGAGAGAATATATAATATGATCAGCAGACATCTGTGAGATTTTTTTGCAAGTCATCAGTCAGAAATTTGATTCAAACTTTAATTCCCCCACAAATACAAAGAAGATGAATTAAACTAAGCCGCTCTAAACCTGAACTCTACTACAGGTTAGAGGGAGTTATTTTAATTTTCACTGCACCACATTTATTTGATAGTTTCTCTTTGCTGTCAAAGACAATTGAGACCTCTAACAATAGATCAGTTTGTAGTTGAGGCGTCTCTCCTGACCGTCATGTTGAGAACCACTGAATTTAACTATCTGACTGTAGAAATGAAGCAAGTGATTTCTGTGTTTCACCAGCTAACGTTGTTGCCATTACTGTGATGGCAACATAATGTGCAGTTGGATTAAAGATGTCAGAGTGACGCCCAGTTACTGATGAAGGTGTTTTATATGATGTAAATCAGATTAAAGTGAGTGATTCTGTTGGCAATATAAATTAAACGCAAATTGAGATATTGAGACCAATTAATCATGTGTGTTCTGCATATAGATATTAACCAGAACAATGAATATAAGACATTTGTTACAATAGACCGAAGAGATGATGCAGAGATGAGGAAAAATCACGCACTACATTTGTGATCGAGCACTTTGTTTGCATAATAAATTGAGCTGCAAGTTGCATGTTTTAAAAAAAAAAAAAGGAGTTTCAAGATTATTTGCGGCGTACAGGTCAATCACAGAGCATCAAAATGACAATAACCTCAAGTAAACATCTTGGTCCTCTGCACTCCCAGAGAATCTGACATCATGTCTAATCTAAGAGTCTCCCTGAAACGAACACTTGTGTGTTTCATATTCAGTATTTCTTCCAAAGTTGAAGTTTGCCTCGACTGTTGGAGCAGCTGAGAACTGCACAGGTTCTTCCAGATTTCAGAGACATTGCTGTTAATCAGTAATATAGAAAGTATAGCATCAGGACAGTGTGCGCTCAAACGTGATGATTCTGTAGCGAGACGTCAAGGCAGTAACAGCAACTAGTCTGCTTCAGGTACTTTGCCGTATCTGTATCGTTTACTTTTCATACTTAAAGTAGATTTTAGCTGATGATACTTAATTTGTTATACTTAAGATTTTGGACGCAGAACTTTAATTTGCAGTGAAGACATTTTCACTCCTGTTTGTACTTTAGACCTTTTATTGCTCAGAGTGATGGTGATCAATGCATCTGTGTAACTCTGATAATTTCTCTGTTTCAGGACAAGAAGAAGGAGAAGAAGTAAAAGGAGGTTTGAGTGGCTGAATATTAAAAACAATCTGTCAGACAAGGCACAATTTGCAACGCACTTGGTGCTTTTCACTTTCTGTCTTCATTTACTGAATTAACTCCTATGTGGTCTTATACTCTTGAGAAATTCTTTCTTTGATTTATTTTTGAAAAACTTACAACAAGGGTTGAATGTAAGTTTCTGGTATGCTAATGCTAGTCTCATCATGGCTGTGAATGGAGAAATAGACTAATGCTGCAGTGAACACGCTTGGCCTGTAGAGGGCAGCGTTGCCCTACGAAGACTCCCAGAAGCTGAGCAGAAGATTTGATATCACTGTTATTTAGTGCCATAAATTAATGACCTGATAGGCTCCTTTTTAGTGGGTCATGTAAGCTTCTGAGACCGATTATTGTTTTATTTGAAGTTATGTGATTTTCAGTCGTTGATTTGCTTATTTATCGTTTTCCTCAGTTGTCTTTAGTGGATATGGTGTCCCATGATTTTGACAACAGATTCCCCCCTTTTTGGAGAAAGTTCCCCCGTGATTGTTTTTGTTCCCGCAGATTTTGTTTTGTGACCAACATTTTGAGTAAAGAATGGTGAAGTCTGATTACACTAACCATGAAAACCTGTCAGACTCTCCGTGAGCTACAGTAACCGATTCAGACTCGCGGCCACTCGGTGGTCTTGGATTTTGGACTTTTGGCCGGCGGAGGAGAGTCGGTGCCATCTGTCCATATTCTCAACCTAGAAAGAACGACAGGCGAGTCATTCAGACCTCTCCCACTGTAAATTTCTCTTTAATATCTGTTGTCTAGAAAATTAGTTTGCCAAATGATATGATGTTAACCTTACAATTTTTTGAAGGCGTATACTGTGAAGAATTTATTTTATTGATGTAAAATTGAAACTAATAATTTGATACATTTGCTCAAATAAATGTGTTGAACGTATTGAGAAAACAAAGTGACTTTTATTTTAGATTTATTGGTGGAATAAATATTCAGATTCTGTAGAAATACTCATTACCAATGATATCTGATTTTAAAATGTCGATCGATTGGTTAAGTTTTAAGATAATCAAATGATTGCTTATGTAATTTTGCTGACATACGCGCCAGACATTAGTTGGTTCCAGCTTCCCTCCTGTGAGGATCATTACATATTGATTATATCTTTAGGTTTTGTTTGTTCTGTTGGTCCAACCAAAACAATTAACTGAAAGAAAAAAACAGAAGATTCATCGATCGTGAAAATAATCTATAGATGCAGCCCTAAAAATATCACACCAGTAGAAATACTTTTAATTATTTAAAGATTTGCTACTTTGGCTCTTAAGCAACATGTAATTTGTGAAGTAACTTTAGTTATCAAAGAAATGGAAAACGTAGAGGAAGTCAAAAGTAACAGAAAATGGAAATTCTCGACTAGAAGTACAAGTTCGAAATTGCACTTAATCACAGCGCTTGAGTAAATGTACTTAGTCACATTCCATTTCTGGTGCATTTATGTGTAAACGGGACCCGTTTTTATGTGTTGGGGAAAACTTAAACATCAAAATCAGCAGATGACTCAAGTGACGTCACCTGAGTCCGTGTCAGTTGGGTTGAAGACGGGTTCAGATGTTGTAGCTGCTCGTGTTTTCTTGAGGCGAGCAGCTTCTAGCACATCAAACCCGAATCTCTTGCTGCATTGAGCTGCTCCTCGGATTGGTTCCATTTCCAGAGTTTGGAAAACATTTCTTCCAACTTCGTTGTGCATTCACATCCGTTCATGTTGGAACATGGAAGCAACATGGAGGCCAAAAAGACGTTTGAATTAAACAGCTGTTTCTAGTATTTTGAGTGACGAGGAAGCTAAAAGGAAACGATACGAGTCTGGCGTCTTTGCAGCTCCTGTACCAAAATGTTCTCCAACTTTCCGAGTTGCTTTGACTTGAGAGGGCATCAACATGAAGTCTGAACGAACTGTCTTCAGTTGGGTTGCATTGTGGGTAATGTAGGCGTCAGGTTTTGACAAGGATGGAGAACAATAACGATTTCTCTGGTACTTTAACTACTTTTTATCCCTTTTTTAAAAAAAAAAAACGCTTTTAGGTAAATGTACTGTCTATAATCGACGGTACCGTCCAAAATAACTACCTCGCACAACGAGCTAAATCAAAACATTTTAATTAGAAAGTTGAAAAACGGCAGTAGGTACATAGGACCTCTATTGGCTAGGGAACGAACAGCAACAGAGATGTCGAAATACAAGATATGAACATAATCTACTAGGCGAACAGGCTGCAATTTTCACAGAAAGATAAAAAAAAGAAAAAAAAAAGATGATGTACATTTAAAATAAATAAATAATAGAAATACATATTCATTGAATAGTGTAGCCATTTCTCTTATCTATGTTATTATTGCTGGTATATATTACCTTTAAATGCATTATGATTTAAAACAGACATATACTGACAACCTTCCTCGGTCGCAAAACAATATCAACATGATCAATAAAATCGTTTATACATTTAAAATTGTGATGCATGAATTTAGCAATAAAGAATCACAGACATGAACATTCATTTTTTTAAGGAGCTCCATGTTTTTTTTTTTTCAATACATTTTGTGGTGAATTGTATTGATACAGTACAGAACTGATCGGCGCGTCACGGCTGCGTTGATGCACAGAACAAAGATCCATCTACCAGGATGAGAAAAACAAAAGACGGGTTGCTGAACAACTACCAGGAGTGACAACTTTTGTGCTAATCATTAGCTTAGCCATGCGTTTTGTAGTCCTGTACACATGAATTAAAGAGACGTGTCCACAGTCAAGTCTGATTGTGAAAAAGTGAACAACCTATATTATTTGGGTGGCTTTTGGCTTCATGTTTATTGGAAATCCTGAGGAGAAGTCTATCGATCCACCTTTCCAGTTGCAACAGAGAAACAGCTGATGAGATGGCATCTTCACCACAATATTCTCGCTGACATCAACGGGGCACAGTTTCTTTTCCTCAAAGGTGGCGGCGGGTCAGCAGCATCACAGTACAACCAGCGACCAGGAGACGTGTTATTGTCTGTGTACGAGATGAGCATCCAGTCCTCTCTGTCCTCCCCCGCCGTTGGCTGGATCATCCTTGGCTGCCGCAGGACGACAGACTGTCGTACAGAGAATCGCTGAGCGACTCGGGGGTCTCCAGGACCTGAGGGCGGCTCGGGGAGATGGCTTCTTCCGGACGCTCCCTGAGCAGCTCCAGCCCGGGCTCCCGGCTCATCTCGGGGACGCTGGGAGTGCGAGTCTTCCCCCTG
>OMLP01022825.1:44787-59640 GCA_900302685.1 Spondyliosoma cantharus | reverse complement strand
TTCCTTGCCCGGGCCTCGGCTGCTGCCTTCTCCTCCTCCTCTTTCTGGCGCAGCGCTGCAGCCTTCTTCTCCTGCTCTGCGTGACTCTTCATGTGAGCGCTTCGACTCTTAACTTTATAAAACACCCTGTGGTACGAGAAGAAGAATATGCAGCTTTACACACAACAGCACGATTGGAACAACTCTACGACAAGGAATGAATTTTAAGGCTAAATTTTAAAGCAACATTCAACATCAACAACGGCTTCAGAATAATGCTGATGGTTCAGCGTCTTGTAACTGGTGTCTCTATATCAGCCACTCTACCCCCATTCACTTGTTTCTACACTATGTAACGGAGGGTCAGATCATAGCGTTACATCCATTCTTTCAACACAAAACATTGTTATGACATATTGAGTTTGGTTTGTTGTTGTACCTACATTAAATCTGACCTTGGATTTGTATTTATAACAGAGATGTTTCACTCAGACACTATGCCAAATCGCACACAATGTCAATTTCTACATAATGTCGCTTCAAGTTAGAGTTAAGATCAAACTCTATCTCTGCCGTTTTGTACTGTACCTGCCACATTTCTTGCAGGGAAATATTGCGTCGGGGTCCTGTGGGGGCTTCACCGGCGCTTTGCTCTTCTTTGCTGCAGGCTCGGCCCGAGGCCTGTGAGCTGGTGCCGGGTGATGAACCTTATTCACAGTGACCGGCTCTTTCATCATGACCATTGTTCCTGCCTGGAGCACCAAACATAAGCAGGCGTTAGTTGCTTTATCAGCTGCATTGCAGGTTTGAGTTATAGTCTTTGTGGGGGGGTCTCTGAAAGAACTAATCCTCACTAATGTTAGGGGCGGAGATGGATAAATTATAGCTCAGTGGGTCAAAATCACACCTGGCATTAAATGCATCTCAACATGCGTCTTCAGTGACTTCCCCTGCTCTACATGCAAATATAGCACACCTACCCATCACTGGAAGGGATGTAATGTTTTTTTTTTGTTATTTTTACACAAAGAAAGAAATATATTCATGTATAACATTTGCCCAAATAGAAATAGAATTTTATCATCTTAACTTTGGTTGTTCATTTCAAATTCACAAGAAGGCATCAATGATTTAGAATTTGCCAGAGCTGTTTCAAAGTTTCTTCTCATGCAACAACTTTAAAATGAAGTGTTTTGTTAAGACACACACACACATACACACACTGCAGGCCACTTCTTTCAACAATTGTAACAAGCAGATAACAACAGTGAACAGTTATATAATTCAAATATGAAAAACTCATTACCCAAGACAACTCCCACACTTACATAGTCATGAGCCTGTAGTGACTGAGCAACCCTCGCCTGCTGGCTGCTTTCATGACTCTGCTCATAAGAGGAAATCTCCTTTTTGTCATCTCCATCCGCCAACTTCGACTGCTGTGAACTCTGTAACCAGAAAAATACCAAAAATCATTTCACAAAATGTATGAATCATCTTTAGAGTTCTGATTCTAAAAAAAAAATCTTTAAAAAAGGATTATTTAGGATTATTTTATTATTTATTGTTGTGTGGGTTTTCCTTTTTTACATTTTTGATATTGTAATATGTTTTTCACATTTCAATTCCACTGCCTGAATATTAAGATTCAAAGTTCATTAGTTTCATAATTTGATCTTAAAATGACTGTTTATCACAATTATTCCTGACACAGCCTAGCATGCAACAAAAAGTAGTTACATGACAGGTCTAGAAACCTCTCTCACTACCCCCTGTTGATACACAGTGCTAAAAAAAATCAATGCTATTTCAATGCTTTTCCACACATTAACATGGTGCATTCGAGCCACTCTACCTTAACGTCCACCACGGCATCCTGGTGCTTCTCCTCTGGAGAATCTGGGGGGCCGAAGGTTAAAATCCCGTTGCGACCAACCTTCACCTGTTTCTTGTACGTGTAGTAAAACTCCACACACTGAGCCACAGTCTTACTCCGCACCTTTAGAAATAAGACCAAAAGACCAAATGAAGACCACGTTTCCCCATTAATCCAACTGTTTCCTGTCACAAGACTTGTTTTACGTGTGTGTGTCAAGTTTTTGTATATCTTGGTTTGTGTATTGGTGAGTGTCTTTAAACCATCTCATCCCGACTTGAAAGAAAACTTAATTCATCCATTTAACGTAATGATTAGGTACACAGTGTGCAATCAGCAATTTCACACATCCTACAAACTGAAAATAAGTCAACAAAAGGATGAAAGTAAATCAATGTTGACTCACACAGAATGCCCTCTACTTTGCCTACTCAGCTTTTTATACCACAGCCAGATCAATATATTGGTTGGCTGAGGTCATTGTCCGATATTGGTCAACCACAGATATGTCAGTGTCGCCATATATTGTGTCTTATATGGTTTTATAAAGAGATTAAAATGCAGAAAAAGATGCTTGGGATCATGTATAATTATCAAAATTTCAAGTGAAGTTCACTGTTTCAGTGCACAGACGTCACGTTTCAACTGTAAAACATCCTGCCTCCGTTACATATCTTTGTCACAGGGGTTTGATAACCACATTTACGAGATCATTGCAAAAATATGGGTGTATCTTGGCCAATATATCGATATTGTCATATTTTGCTCCCTGAGTATTGGTATAGGCACAAAAAAACAAAAGAACAATCAGGTATCGGTAAGGCTCTATGTAACTATGTTACTTGACTTTCTAGCACAAAATTAAAGCTTTTCCCATGTGCGGACAAAGTCGTCTGGCACTAACAACCACACGCATAAAACAATGAGACAGGAATATAATTTACAAGTAGATGTAAATAAAAAGGCATAAATGTGTTTCTTTTATTCAAAAATGGATGCCATCTTTGTACATGGAGTGGACATCACAACCATGGTAACTGTCCAGTGTGTTAAACATGTATTGTGTAATTTCTGTCTCCAGGGGGCTTTCTATCAAAACAAAACATTTGCAGTCTTTTTGGGGAGGAGTGTCAGGGGCTAAACCAGATCTGAGGAATAAACAGTCAAATCGGATTCTGCTCTGATCCGGGGGCGTTTACTGACGGGGGAGAGGTCAGAGATTACTTCTTAACGTTTGGGATCAATCCGTTGTCTGTGTTTATGTCCCCTTACTGTGATGGTGACCGCTTCACTTTTAAGCACTTTTGAAGTTTTATTCACCTGAAGTGTTGTCTCGTTCGCCGACTTCCCAATCCTAGAAGTAGCTGCGGTGACTTTATCAAACGCACCGTTACCTTGAGTAAACTTGTGGAACATTTGGGATAATATAAGTACACAAATCAACAAAATATAGAACAAAAACCTAGTCGTTGTCGGACATTTTAATAAAAGAATTCCTACATATTATATCTTTAACAAAAAATAAAAAGGACATTTGCTCTTTTCATTACAATATGATCGAAAAAACAGTTATAGCTCATGGAAACGACACCATCTGAGTGTCCACCGTAAACCACACTGAACTATTGGCTTCGGACGGGGACCATTTTTTGGCCACGACATCACCATCTGATCAGTTTTTGCTGGGATGGTTTAGGTGTTAAATGTGGTAATAATGTATTTTGCAATGAAATGCTACACAGAGCACATTTAATTAAAATCAAATGCATGTTTTCTTCAGATTCATCTCCATTGTTAAAGGCAAAATGAACGAGCATACCAGTTTCTGCACCATGAAGAAGTCCTTCCTGTAGGCAGAGATCCCCTTGTTGAAGTAGCGCTTCTCTTCTGGGGTCCAGCAGTCGGAGCCTGTGAGTAAATCAGATGCAGTTAAAATGTGTCTGGTGCTCACAAACGACAATTAAAGCGAAGAGGGTAGAAGGAGGAAGATGAAGAGATGGGAGCAGGTTTTACTATCCTGTTATGTCAATACTGACCTGAGTAGTGATAATTTGCCAGTTGATGGCCTTCGGGGAAAACTGGCTCCTGAAGCATCAAACGTCCCATCGTTTCCTAAAAAATTAACACAATTAATTAATTAAAGGAGGCATTTGATTTTTTTTTTTTCCCTTTCCTTCTGTGTTTTATATCAGTTCTTGTGCATGTGAAAGATCTTTATAGTTAAAAAAAGTCAAAGTCTGCACCAACAGAAGCTCCTCTCTCCCACACAAAACACTGCCCCCGAAGTGCCTGAGACGCCTCATCAGTAGCTCCACCTTCAATTTCATGACTTTGTGACATCACGCTGCATCACCATGCTGTGCATTTGCATAATTCATGCCAACATTCATAGCAGAAGTGAAGCTAACCTGAAGCTGAAAAAACAACACAGCCAACCCAAGACACAGTGAGCAGTGCTGGCTCAGGCGTGTGTGAGCTGACCAATCAGAAGGAGACTGGGTATTTGGGAGGGGGGCCTTAAAGAGACAGGCGCTAAACAGGGCGTCTTAGACAGAGGGGAACTGGGAAAACCGATGCGTTTTTGAGCATTAAAGCATGTAAACTTATTCTAGTAACAACCCAAAATAAATTTATGAACCCGAAAATGAGCTGAATGTCTCCTTTAAAAAGTGACCCTGCAAACTGAATTACAGCAGGTTGAGTGAGTCGTCATGAGTCACTATACTCACAAGCAAATCACCTCCACATTCATGTAAACAGTGTAAAACCAGCTCTTGGTTGGTCCCTCCACCTCTGAGCACACTGGAACAAGCCATGTGCATCAAATCCTCCACTGAAAAAAAATTACAAAAGATTTGAAAGAATTAGTGGGGAGAAGATGGTGACAAAACGCTGAAAAGAAAAGAATAACAAGGGACAGTGAGATACTGACTCCTCTCTTGATGTTTGAGGTTGGAATCATCCACAGGGAGCCAAACCAAGTCAGCCTTGTGCTGGTCAACCTGGGAGGAAAGTTGTTCTTGTAACTCTGGAATTTCTGCCTGGTATTTCAGCCCAATATTGATACGCCTGGATAAGTAAAAGAACACAGAGAGTTATGGTGATGCAAGTACATTTCTGATAACCTGAGAGGCCTGTTTACTTACGGTTCGAGGCTAACAGGTGTGGCATCGGCGATCAAGGGCAAGACAGGAGGAGTGATATCTGAACTCGCTGCAAATACAAAATAAATATTGTTTTTAGAGACTATCAGGCCTCATTAGTTGACATATATCAATGCAATCACAACGACTAAGACGTACTGGACCGCAACAGGCTACGCGTCGTGGATTTTGGCGTAGGCGGTGGCAGTGGTGGCGGCGGCAGGATTTGGTTGCCTGCAATGTTAGTGAGGATGGTGGAGAAGTAGAGTCCCGAGCCCTCTCGCACAGGAGACAGGATGGGTGGAGGCGTGTACGGGGGCAGGGAGGCGGGGTGATCTGGCAGGCGCACTGGAGAGCGCAGGTTGCTCTGGTAGGAAGAGATGCTGGAGTAGAGGGATGGAGGGATGAAGGTGGATGGTTTGTGCGGCGGGATGATGAGAGGCTCGGGGCGAGGTCGGCGCTTGAATTTGGATTTTCCATCTTCGTCCAGTCCCGGATCACTTTCCCCGTCCTGGACAGACAAAGGATTGAGGATTTTGATCAGATGTTTAATTTGTGTTCTTTGTAAAGACAAGTATTAGAACAAGTGGAACAGTCTGGTAAATTCAGAAAATTACATCACTCTATTGTAATTTAGCCTTTTAAAAAAAAAAAAAAAAGGTGAAAAATGTAAGAATTGGCTGTCTCATGAAATCATACAACGAACAAATAGGTGGCAGCATATTACCAGGGTAACAGCTAACCATTGCTAACTGTATCTGCCATTAGATAGTTAGCTCAGAGCTCAGAATGGTGCCAACTTCAGTAGATCAAAGTAGATCATTGCAACACAATACGCAGAAGTCTTTGACATAAAGTCAAAACGTTTCTTTTTTTTGTTTTTTGAAAGTTTAACTCAAATTCACAACAACATAAACACTTATGCCATGTCACAATATAACATCCAAAGTCTAACAATACAATATCAATATTTTGCCCAGCTCTAGTGGAAAAGTCGTTGCTCGTAGAGGCAGTTCAGAAACTTGCTCTTCCAGTGTATTTCTAACAGAGCAGCTGCTCAACAAGCATGAGCTGCAGTATTGAACTGCAACTGATGTTATCACCAGTAAACACATCTGTTGCAAACAGTGCTTATGTAGGTCATATAGAGGCATGAGTACTAAATTGAGACTGTTTCATAATAACCAGTCAGAAGTTCCTACATTTGATGACTATGACATAAGTAAGACGTGCATCGTGCACTTGCTGAATCAGGCTGCACTGTGAAGCTACACACCCAGCTGAAAACAGATGTTCATGTTGTTCAGGTTTTTGGAGAATGAGTGTGTCACGTTATCTAAACCACAGCACAGACGGGATGGGATGTTTTCACAGGTAAAAGCTTGAATGCTGGATTCTTTTAAGGTATTTTTGTACTCATTAGAACGTCTGAGAGCGTCTCAAGGTCGTTAAACAATAAACCTTTACAACCCTCACTCATTCACACTTCATTGTGAAATGTAACTAAGTGCAATTACTCAAGAACTGTGCTTAAAAGGAGCAATATGCAAGAATTGTAGTTGGTCAGTTAATTGTGTTGAAAAAGTTAGCATGCTAACAAGCTAGCTCTGCTTGTCTCGTCCACAGCTCCTGTGCTGGCGTATAAATAGTAATACTCCTCCAGTCCTCTGAACTCCGAGTCCACACTGCCAGCTGAATGACTACCTGAGCTAACTAGCCAACGGCAGCTACACTTAGCAGCACTTAGCGATTACTCTAGTGATATGATGCGCTCAGTTCTGAGAATTAATTCAGGTAGTCAATTCTTACATACTGCAACTTTAAATAAAATTTAGGGACACATGTAGTCTACTTGATGCACATGCACTCTCATTTGATGTTACTTACACTTCTACTTCACTAAAGGCAGGGGTATAATGAGTAAATATGAAGCTGGGGCTTGCAGCCAGTTAGCTTGGCTCAGCTTAACATAAAGACTGGAAATACGGGGAAACAGCCTCGCTCTGTTCGAAAGGTTAATGGCAGGCTAATAGGTGCCATAATAATTCAACTAACAAGATATTAATGTGTTATTTGGCAAGACATTATTGTCTTTTTGTTACCTTTAGACTGAGTCAGGCAAACTGCTAGCTCTTTATGGTAATGCAAGCTAACTGGCTGCTGACTGTGGCTTTATGTTGAGCTATGAGACAAATACTCATATCTTATTATAAAGTTTGTAAAGTAAAATATCCTTCCTCCCTCTCCCAAAACTACAGCATGAAAATACTGCTCTCATGTTACAGAATCAGTAATAATACAATAACATAATGAATCACTCAGGGGCCATTCTATTGCTTGATTATGACTCTTACTTTTGCTAGTAATACTTTCATACTTTTTGAATACAGGACTTCTCTTTGACATTCAAACCTCATCCACTTACACTACTAACCTGGCCAAAACTCTCCGACATGGAGTTCCGGAGCGACCGCCGACGAGCCACTATGACAGAAGGTTTGCGATCGGGCTGTCCTGCAGGTCGCTCGGCCGGGCCGAGTCGTCCATGAGGCCAGCCACCCTGAGGCTCTGTTTGATTTCGGTGCACCGGCACAGATACAGGGATAACCAGAGGCACCATGGTGGCCTGTTTGCCTGAAGGGCCGTCTTCCTGTTGAGGCAGAAAGGGAAAGAGGCAGCAAAGATGAGGAGAGATGTAAAAGAGAAAGTAACAGAGAGAATGGGGGAGAAGCAGGGAAAATAGATAAGGGAATGAAATATAAAAACAGAAGAAGGTTGTGTGAATCCAAAATCTTCTGAAAAGGCATTTTCAAATTAAGAGTGTTTGAATCAACTGCAACACTAATTTCCTCCCTGAAAGAAAATGTACATGTATAACTCATAATGCATTATGTTAGTGC
Organism: Spondyliosoma cantharus; assembly: GCA_900302685.1. Taxonomy (NCBI): domain Eukaryota; kingdom Metazoa; phylum Chordata; class Actinopteri; order Spariformes; family Sparidae; genus Spondyliosoma; species Spondyliosoma cantharus. The sequence goes on along the minus strand of OMLP01022825.1, from coordinate 51,742 downwards.
TGAGAATTTTTACTATCAGAACTCAGGGATGCAACTATTTTGGTCGCACATGCACACAAAAATCTCAACATTTTCATTGGTTGCACCAGTTCGCCTGAAATTTAGCCAGTGTTACCAGTGTAACTGGTTTGAAAATGTATTCTGGAGCCCTGAGTATAAATCTTTAATAGTCTTACTACCCGAAGTCTTTAAATATATAAACCAGATTAAAGAGAGATGACAAGCAAACCCAAACATTTAAGATGTTTGAATTCGTAATTTTTTTTAATGAATAATCAAGTCAAATGTAGGGCTGGGTATCGAACTTTGATACTTTTATGGCACCGACCAAATTGCCTCGATACTATAGAGTATGAAATTTCAATACCTAAGTAGGGAATCTCTTCAGTGTCAGTGAGCCAATAAGAATGCAGAATGCTTGTTTGGCCACGATGTAATAGTGCTGGTGACGGGCTATCTCGAGGCCTGCAAGAAAAAGGCTAGTTTATAACAAGAGATGGAGCTCACTACGTGTACGTGTAATGTAGTCTTTAGTCACAATGGATTTCATAAAACTGGTACCGAGAACAGTATCGAAAACAGTATCGTTCAGGAACCATTATCAAAAGTATCTGTGACAAAAATGTTAACAATCCCAAGCTCAAACAAAAGAACTAATATTAAGTATAATAAAATTGTTGACCTTTATTTCTGTAGATGGATTAATTGACTATTTGTTTGGGCTCTAAATGACACAACTGAGAACAAATAGCTAATGAGTGGCTACTTTACTTTAAAGATGCATTCACTGTACAAAATGTTGATTTTATGTATAAAAAAATAAATAAATAATTTAAAAAGAGGAAATCTGCAGCAGTGCCTCTGACGAATGTAACCGAAGGATTACATTTTCTTTTATATAAATGAGTAGTTATTTTATTACAACATATTTCCGTGGGAGTGAACACACCTCCCTGGTATTTCTGGTCGAGCTGATAAAATTTTCAGTGAGTGGTGGAGAAACGTATGAATCAGTTTTATGATTAAACGTCAAACAAAGCTGAGGACTGCAGTTTGAATCTCACCTCCTAACACAGATATGTGCTGCTTGTTGAACACAATACGACAGCTCTGACTTGTGAATAGCAATATTAAACCTGTTTGGTGTGCGTTAGGGAGCATAGCTGTTCAGGTTGACAGCTCAGCCCCTCCCTGGCTCTGCTGAATGACTGGGAAAGAGCCTGAGGAATGTGGAGGTGTGCAGACATGCAGCTGCTCCAACTGTGCATCCAGCATGCCCACTCTGCACAAAAACCTATGACGAGCCTGATAAACCCCCCAAGGGCAGCGCGCTAAACATCCCCGTGCTAAGAAAAATTTAATCTATCTTGTTTTTTGTGCTCGTCTGTATAACGAAGGTGCTTAAAAGTAAATAAAGAAGCCAGTTGCAGTGGGTGTGTCACTAGAATGTAAACGGTATAAATCCTGAAGAACAAGGTTAAGAGTATCACCTTTGTAGAGGCAAAATTTCAAATCCAAAAGGAGGAATCTTAAGTCTGCTGCATAAAAATGTACAATATAGCATGACTGCGCACGCTTGTAACACAGCCTGCCATAGCGAGGACTTTGACAGCTGGAGCCTATGGAGAGAGTTTTGTAAACCATAGGGAAGTGCTGCATAGAAACAGGCTTCTTCCTCTTTGTACAGCTGCTTGTCAACTTCGTCAACTGAGAGAATTTGCTCTTACATGCACAAATTAGCTGATCCTGCCCTTCTTACTCAAATAAACTGGGCCTAAAGCAGGTATTGTCAAACTGGCTTATGTAAACAAGAAAGTGATTTGTTTTAACCCTGACCATTTTAGCGGGCTCCATTTTTGACGCCTGCTGGGCCAGAGTCTCCAGGTTGATCTCCTTCGACGCCCTCCTTCTCCGACTGGTGATCTGGATGACCCCTCCTGTCGCCACTTGGCTTTCCCCTCCTTTCCCCGCCCGGACGCCTGCTACTCCATTCTGGGACGGTGGAGGCTCTTTGGATGCTTGAGTCCACACATTAGTCGAAGGGGGACCCAGCGGGGACTGTCCGTCTCTGGAAAGGCGACGCGAGCGGCGAGGTGGGGCTGTTGGTGTGTCCAATGGTGAATCAGAAGGCTCTGCGGGATCAGTGGCAACCTCTTCAGGCTCTGGATTGGGAACGGCTGGCACCTCCGTTTGAGCGTCTGGTTCCTGCTGCGGCTCCACTGACTGGAAGCCTTCCTTTTTAGGCACAGTGTCAGGCGGACGAGGCTCAGGGGACTGATAAGCCACAAAGTTTTGCGTTTGTTGCTGTTTTGGTTGCACCTGTAGTTGTGTTGTTTCTTGCTGCGGCACGTTTTGTTGCTGCAGTTGCTGCTGCTGTTGCATTTGCTGAATTTGCTGTTGACGCTCCTGGAGCTGCTGCTGGTGATACTGTTGCTGCATTTGCTGCAGTTGTTGCTGTTGCATTTGATGGTGTTGGATGTGTTGCTGCTGCTGTTGCTGTTGTTGTTGTTGCTGTTGCTGTAAATGTTGCTGCTGCTGCAACTGAAGTTGATGCTGCTGGTGCAGCTGCTGGTGCTGCTGTTGTTGTTGCTGCTGCTGCTGGTGATGGTGATGCATTTGTTGCTGCTGCATCTGGTGGAGCAGCTGTTGTTGAGTTTTAGGCTGCTCGCTGTATGGCAGGCTCGCCACTCCCTTGTTGCCCGGAAAAACTGAGTAATATCCGGATGAAAACTGCTGCTTGCTGGGCCGAAATGTTGCCTGGAAGGGTTGCAACATGGGCGTCTGCAGAGTGTGAGGAGGCCCGTGGGATTGACCTTGGTGCTCCACACCTTTGTGGGCGTGCTGATAGGCCTGCAGCTGAGCCTGGTGCATCGCGGCCACGGCGTGCTGCTCCCACTCGAGCCCCCTCCCCTGAACTTGAGCCTGTGTGGCATCTCTGTATGCCTCGACGGGCGCTCCTGGCAGCTGATTCTCTCCCCCCATCGGCAGAGCTACGCCCTCATGGACTCCTTTGTGGAACGCCATCTGACCCCGGACGTTCACTCCGCTCATATAGGGGCCAAAGTTCTGCCCCCAGGCCGGCACAGGGGCCTCTTGAGACCAGCCAGGAGCCTGTATGGAGTCCTGGTGCATCCACTTTACAGGAGCGGCCTGTGGATAGTGCGGTAGACTTTGGGGCCCCTTCTCTGGGTTGTAAACACCGGAGATGCTAGCAGAGTCACTGTGGCTCGAGTCTGAAGCCGGAGGTCCGATGCCATAATAAACCTCCTGCTGCACAGGCTCTTTCATGGCTGCAGCCCGAAGCTTGCCACTCTTGTCAGTATTAACTTGAGGAGGAAGACTCATAGTAATATTAGAAATAGGAAAATATTGGAGTCAGAGCTCTCAATCTTGATCTCCGAGCGTGCGAACCGCTCAGTTATTGCCCCTGTAGTGTGCTTTTACTGCCTGTGGCTGAGTAATTCTTTGTTTAAATCTGTATACAGAGGTATTTGTGAGGAAATATAAATCCCAGAGGAAAAGTGCAGGGTGGGGAGCATGCAACCCTCCTTCCAGAATCAAATCTGAAGCTTGCAGTCCATTCTTCTCGTCCACTTTATGGTGCCGGACCTTGTGAGAGAAAGGAGGGGTTAGACACTTTTGTTTTTGTTTTTCTCTCAAATAGGACAAGCATACAAAAAGTTTTGAGTCGTCTTTCAACTCGCGTGCAGCAAAGAGGAAATCGAGGCCTACGCAAGCAAACAGCCCAGTGAGTAGAGTGAAAAATCAGTCAGACAGCGAGTCTGTTGAGGTTAACCTATGTTTCGATAATCACGTCCAGGTGCGTGTAGAGAGGACGGTGAGAGCCCGAGAAGAAATTTGGAAGCGGCAGCAACAAGGAGGCGCCTGCAGGGCAGCTGCCATTTGGCACAACAAGAAATACAGGAAACGAAGGGACTCGTGCAATCAGCCGAGCGATAGCCACTGATGTTATGTTCAAAATCAGCAACAAGGAAGCGCCGGAGGAGCCGAGTGCCGTTGGGCAACATAGTATGATTAGTAAGCGTTAGTAAAATATTGTGTATGTACCTTATCAATGGTGCACGGAGCTCTCCATGTCCAACCCCATGGAGTCACTTTGGTTTCGATCAAAGTCGACTGCATGCAGCTCCATGAAGGGACTCTGCGCAGCAAATGTCATAACTCTGACAACTTTCCCTCGAGTTTCACAGCGCGCAATATGGCGAACGGACGAGTTTACAGTCCCGAGAAAACATAATCCAAAGTCCGGAGAGGCTGGAAAAAGGCTCGTTAGCGCTTAAGTTCAACAACGCTGCACGGTGTGTATCCGTGGAGCCGTGCGCTTCAGAATAACATGTCCACAACTTTCTCTCCCCGCATCAACGAGTAAACCGCACATGAGACGGCGACTGCGTGACAACTCCGCCGTGCAGCGGCCTGCTCGGGTATAAACGCAGATTTCAGCGGTGCCTCTGTAGAGACCCGCGTCACGTAAACTCTGAGTTCCGGTTTATCCACATGGGATGAAACGCTGCGAAACTGCGCACACACGCAGAAAGTTGTGCACCCCGGAACGCACCGCCTCACCCCAAAACAGCTCAACTCACGTCCTGTTGTCCAATCCGGTTGTCTGGCCACTCCCAGAGCTGTATCCGTGTATGTTCGTTTTGCTGTCACGGGCTGCCCCCGGAGGGCGGAGCCTCAGCTCAACACACGGAAAAAGCTTGCGGTTAACATCAGGGCCGTAGACAGGATGTTTAAACACTGAGGTCAAGGCCAAGCAGCCCCCCAACATAATTCAATCTCAATATATCTCAGTGTGCACTGATGTGAATATTTATTAACTTTTGTTTTCTTTTTTTATGTTGTTTCACTACTTATATATTTTACTTGTGCTCTCCCCTTTGCTGCTGTAATAATGCAAATATCCCCATTGTGGGACTAATAAAGGATTATCTTATTTTACAATTTGCAAGAGAACTTTTAATTTAATCACATCTTCTCCGTTTAAGTCATTCAACTCATCTATTTTTTTTACCTAATATATTGTGCTCATTTAAACCAGTTGTATGACATATAGAAAGCTGAGTGTTTTCTCTTCCATACCTGCCAACAATAGGCTTTGAAGTAGAGGTTTTCGGCATAGCAATGACATATTTTTGTAGGCTAATCTGGAAGTTAGCGACACCCTGGTTCCCTCAACAAAAACCCTATGAGATTTCTGAATTGGATTTTGGAGTATTGCTGAAAATAAGATCTTTAGATTATGATGCTGACATGTTTTGTTCAGCAAGATTATCTTCACTCATGAACACCACTTCTGTGGTTTTTGAAGGGTAAATACAAGTAAAAAGCTAATGTTAGGCTATAAACAGATTGCACTGCGGTTGTGTGATTTAAACATCACCACTAAGCATCTTGCTACATACTTATTATACATGTTTTCTATAAACTGATCAATGTACAAGTTGTGAAGTTACAGTTAGAATAGTTTGTAACTAAAGTTGGCCTGTAAAGACGGACCAGTGAGTAGATGAGTCTCTGTGTTCGCTGTGTTAATGTTTAATATCCCAGACAAACTCTGTTGTGGCATTTAGCCACTTGTTAGCACCTGTTTTTACACATGTCTTACACATAAGCGCTTTGAAATACAATTGTGGGACATTTAATGATGTATATTATGTTACACAACAAAACATGTACATATCATAAGCCTAAAGTAGCCACGGACCTTATTTCAGGCATTTAACCGAAAACCAATCAGAAAATGAATAACTGACTTTGACACAGCGGAACCAGATGTCCAAAAATGCTAACTGATTTCCTGGTTTTAGACAATCTACAAGACTCCATTGGCAAATAATCTACCCTTAATAGCGAGCTGAAGTCACGTCCCTTGAGACCTTATTTCGGAATAGAAATTGAACAGTAATCATTTGGGAGAGACATATAATTTTTTTGATCCCGTTTGAACTGTGACATGAACTACAAATATGATGTTTGTCAATTTAAAAGATAATTTTCCGAGTCAAGAAAGTCGCAGTTTGTCATAAATAAAGTATAATGCCATTAAGTTGTCAGTGAGCTACAGTAGCCCCTTTCACACTGCCTTTTCAAGGCGGGGGTCTTCTGCTGATATTCCACTTTGCCACTGTGTGAAAGTTACAGAGGTGGAATAGGGGGATAGATTTGTTCTGCGTCTGATCCGCCAGTGGAGGTAGTAACAGAGCTGCAACAGAGAGTGTAAGGGTAACCTGGCAGCACAGGACAGGAGTGTGACATTCTGACGCCTTCTGCTATTGTGTTGTTGTAGTTACGGTCTCTGGCGACTTGTGTAAAAAAAAAATTTAAAATCACCAAATGTAATGAAGAAAAGTGACTGCAAGTGAGAGCCACACAGGGTTTGCCATTTACTGATGGTGATTATGTGATGTAATTTAGAGCAAAAAAAATTGTGACGTCTTTGTCACTTTCGATGATGCATGGTGGGTCAGGTGGTGCAGTGTGGTTGGACCACATGTTGTCCTGTGTCACAGACTTGGGTGTTACCTGCTGTGTGTTGCGTTGTGTGTGCAGTGTGTTGTGTGCGCTGTGCGTTATGTTGTGTGTGCTGTGTATTATGTTGTGTGTGCTGTGTCTTATGTAGTGTGTGCTGTTTGTTGTGTGCTGTGTTGTTGGTGCAGTGTGCAGTTCGCTCTGTGTTGTGTGTGCAGTGTGTTGTATGTAGTGTTGTGTGTTATGTGTTGTATGCAGTGCTGTGTGCAGTGTGTTGTATGTAGTGCTGTGTGTTGTATGTAGTGCTGTGTGTTATGTGTTGTATGCTGTGCTGTGTGCAGTGTTCTCTGTGCAGTGTGTGCTGTTGCTGTGTTGCTGGTGCTGTGTGTAGTTTTCTCTGTGCAGTGTGTGCTGTTGCTCCTCTCTGTCAGGGTCTCAGGATGCAGGAGTTTGCGGATCA
>OMLP01022825.1:0-39547 GCA_900302685.1 Spondyliosoma cantharus | reverse complement strand
TAGTGTTGGATTTATAGTTAGGATTTCTTAAGGTAAGATGTGAGGTCTGAGATGGGAAGGGATACAGCGATGAGTTTAGGAATTGCTTCTTCAACAGGAATTGTATATAAAAAATCCTACCTTTTTGAAACTTAAAGTTGAAGTAGACAATTCTAGAGAGAGATTGTTGATTATTGAGTCTCATTCCAAGGCTGTCAAATACTGACACTTTGGGGTGACCAGCATCCCGGTATCAATAATCAAAACCATCTTTCTCTAGTATTGTCTACATCAGCTTTTAAATTAAGACAAGCAGTGAGGACATTTTCATGTAATGAAGTATTGCAATAGCATTCTGTGCATAAAAAATGCATTACTTCAGGTTTGGGCCTCTTTGTTGCTCATTCTCCTCAGGTGGTGAGTGAGGATGAACACAGTCAGAATCAGGGGAACCAGAGCCCCAATACCGGCTCCATTCAGAGCTCTCCTCGACGGGTGCGATCAGAGACCATGTTCTTGGAGCGGGCTGCACCACTGCTCCGCAGGATGAGGCACAGTCAAAGCTTGGCATTTGAAAAGAGGCTTGCGCCCGAACCCAAGCCCACCATCGAACGCTTCCTCGAGGCCTAGTTAGTACCCACTCAAATTACAATATATCCGCTTGTTACAGCTTGCAAAATGTTTATTTAATGCAAACAGAGAGAAACTCACCATAACATGTCAAAATATCTCGTTTCAGCTTGGGCAAACAGCGCCCTGTCCTTTCTCAAGTCGGGGAGAAATCTATTCCTGAGAGGGGACATGGGCAACACACGCCTTCCTGCAACGAGGAACACTCGGGCACGGCAACACCAGATCAAGAAGAGGGTGCAGCCAGCAGTGGCTTTGTGGCCGTAAACCTCAGTCCTGTGCCCCAGGAGGGAGACTCTCAGGAGTGGGTGATGCTGGAGCTTGAGCAAGGCAGCGGCTCTGGAGCCACCAAGCCTGCAGGTGAAGCTCTGCACGAGGACAAAACTGGAATGCAACCACCTGAGACTGAAAACCAGTCCTCTGAGCCACAGGATGGCCAGTCCACAGCGGTGCCGAGCAGTCCTGTCCTGTCGCAGATGTCCATGCCTGGCACGTGGTTACTGGGCCACAGGAGGCTGCCTGGGATGCTCGGACAAATGCCCTCAGTCATGATGGGAAGATCCCAGATAGACCAGGTAGGAGTGATCAAGCATTTTGATTTGCATGAACTGAAAGCAGCATTGTGAAGTTAGGTGTTTAACAGTTGAGAAAACAACCCCAATTCATCGGTAAATCCAGTTATAATCATCAATATAGGAACCTCAGATACACAGTGATATGCTTTTACAAAGACCCATTTGAACACATTCCTATGAAACAATGACATTGACAAATGGATATAGGCGTAAGTACAACAGTATACAACATTTGTATTGCACTTTGGGTATGGTAGATAATGCCCCGTTCACATCATATCCTGTAAACCATAATTACGAGAGTAGAGTAGTAATTCAAAGTCAGAGATATATATTTTTGCGGACACAGATGATGTCTCCCACAAGCGAAAAAGACTCACAGAAGTCAGAGGAGTGGCTGCAAATATACCACCGCTGGCAGCTACATCAAAATAAAATCCATTATTTACACCAATATAATTGTTTCAGCTAATTTTCTACGGCCTTCATTTGTATCTGGGACTTCTCACTTGTTTAGGAACTGCTATAAAAAACACAAAATGGCTCATTTAGGCTGTTAATCTGGTGTCATTACATGGTTCGTATTAGGGCTAACCACCTTGGAATAATGGATGAATGCTCAGTCTAAATAATGCGTGACCAGCTGTGCTGCCGATTCTGCCAACATTTTGTGAAAGCAGCATAAACATAGTCCATTGCCATGTAACTATAAATGTTCAACCTTTTTTATGATTCTGGGCACCCCCTCAACTTGGGTCGGATGTACTTTTGGTACAGACGCACATAATCTGGCAAGGACACAGTTGAATGCACCGGACAACAAGGATCTGCAGCTCGTGGATGATGACGTACCAGTTAGTCGAGCGTTGTTTTGTTTTGGCTCATCTGCTTTTATACATGAACTCGCCTTGCCATGTCCACCATGCTCTGTGAAGCTGGATCTCCTGCCATCCATAGAAAATGATTAGGATTCATCAACCTTAACTCCGTCAGCAGGACATGCTCTTGAAAATTGATGCAGGTTGTTTTGGAGTTTTTGATTGTTGTTTTTGATTGTCTTCAAACCTTTTAACAATCATCAAACTCTTCTCAGTCCTCTAGCTGTGTGCCACAGTCCCCAACACAGGAGAGGAGTGATGCAATACCCCTAGAGGCGCCATCTTGTGAATCTGATAAAGTTCCAGAGGAAATCTTAAAGGATGGAGGGAAGTTGGAGTTAGCTTCAGTGCCAAGCCCAGCCAAAGGCCCCACTTCTCATCTGACAAACGACAGAGACCCAGAGAGTGATTCCGGTCTGCCCGATCGCTCCTCCGAGCCGAACCAGCAGCCTCAAGCCGACGCAGTGGGAGGCGCTATGGAGAGCACCGTCACCGTTTCCTCCTCTCCACCTCCAGCTCTGCTCAGGCGAAGAGACTCTCCCTCATCTCCAAGATTGAGTCGAATCCCAGTCCGGGACCCCAGCGTCCTGGACTCTCCGACTAAGGACCTCAACATGGAGCGGCGTCACCGCTGGAGCAGTCCGGTCCCCGGCTCCCCCACCCACTCACCTTCTCCATCTCTGTCCTGTGACAACCTGCCTTGTGCTTTGCCGAGGGACAGGCTCTCCTCAGAGCGAGGCTCCAGGTCCGACTGTGGAGGAGAAGACCCTCTCTCTCTGTCCTCCTCATCCGGTAGCAGAAGTAAGATCCCACGTCCAGTGAGCGGCAACTTTCTACCCGAGCAACTCACAAGCAAGTTTCTGCCTCGGCCACCTCCAGGGAAACCTCCTATCCGCCCGTGTGTGGACAACAGGTATGAACTATGTTCTGTGAGGACTTTAAAAGGATCCACATCCACAAGGCTCATTTGTCTCTTTTTGTTTGGTGGAATATATTTATGGTTATAGTCATCAAGACTTCGGCCCTGGTTGATTTGGTGTGGTTAATAGTGGTATTAGAAATTGCAGTTTAATACTACAGCAAACACTCAAGCAGTAAGGAAATATAACAGAGTTACAACTTTTGTGTCTTTTTCAGGGCAGCCGAACAAACTTATGTTGTTTTTAAAAAATATTTCAGACAATAATTTGTCTTCAGACTCTTTAATTTAGCCCACTTTGACTGTCTTGTAATGTTGTAGAGGAAGAATCGTCAAACAGAAGGAATCACAATCATAGTGTCTATATGTTCTATATATGTGTGTGTATCACAATCATAGTGTCTATATGTTCTTTTCTCCAGGCGGCGGAGGCTAAGAGTGCGAGCCAGCAGCACTAGTGACGCAGACTTCCTGGCCAGTCTGACTCAGCTGATGCAGGACCGCAGCGGGATGCTCTTCAGCCCTCCTCCTCGGCCTCGCAGCTCCTCCTCCTCCCTTCAGCGCTCGCTAAGCTCCTCCCCCTCCCGCCAGGAGCTCCGTGAGGGCGGTGCACTGCAGGGACGCAGCCGCTCTCCATCTAGCTTCTCCGGTTCCCCTACCACTAGGCACGCTCAATCACAGGACAGGCCTGGTGGGCAGGGTCTGTGGGGCCATGGCTCCAGGGGAAGAGGTCTAATCCACGAGGGGAAAGGCTCCGGCAAAGTGAATCGATGACTGTATTTGACACAAGTGACTGATATGGATGGTGCAACTGTAGCGAGAGGCTGTCTCACAACGAGTCCATGATAGCATGTGTAAATACGGTATTTACTCAAGGGAATGTACTGTATGTAATGTAAAATGTATGATAAATTGTATTTATTTATTTATTCATTTGTTGGATGTGTCTCAAAATACTTGACGATGTGGCTTGATACCTGCAGCTGAAAGAAAAAGGTTGAGAAAACCTTATGATTGCCAACTCCTTACCTCTCATTTCACTCCTCTCTTAACTCTCCATATAGGCCTAATATGAGACCAAAAAGATAATGTTTAATACTTGAGGGATGTAAAAATGATGCTAATTGTAGATATGTACCATTAAGAAAAGTGGTATACACTAATAGAAACCATTTACTCACGTTAAGAACACTAATAGTAAACACCACGCGCAGTATACCAACATCAGCATTCATGGAACCAGGGCATGCTGCCCCTTATTGACCTCACTCCTGTAAAACAGCTAGATTAATTATTCTATGTAACAATGAATTGCTCATTTGGCATATCACAGTGTAGTAGTGTGCTTTTACTTTGCTAGAAACTATTTGTCCTGCAAAAAGCCTCAGCATTTTAGAATGTACATGTAAGCGCACTCATTCTTAAGTATTGTAAAAGTGCATGAGTATCAACGCAAATGTTTTTTTTTATTATTATTCATTTGTACAATCTGCTGAGACATCTGTATTTTTATTGAACTGCTTCTGATCCAAATGCATCATAATGTAGACCAGCAACGATGTGCATATTTATTTCATACACCATGTAGAAGGCAAAGGAAGAAAACTGATATAAATGGAACCTTTTCATCATCTCACGTTGTTGAATTTCATTCTTTTACAATAAGTAAATTCAATAAATGCCAGATCTCAAAAAGGTGATGCCATGGCCACACATGCTGTAGTTTTTATGTTGACTAAAGGGTCAGTTCACTGAAATCTCACTACTTCCTTATCCCTGCCTAGCGGCATCTGTTTGATGGTTTTGCACTTAGTTGCCCAAGTTTTAAAGGATAAGTTCACCCAAAACATTAGAATTCAGTCTTCTCACCCCCATGCTGATGAAAAATCGGACTGCAAAATATTTCTGGAGCTTCACAGGAAATTGATGTGGCAACATTCTCTGAAATAACGGAAAAAACCTAAAATGGCATCAAACAGCTCATCTGGAGGTCCTGAGACCTTAAATTGATTTTAAAAGACAATATTTACACCCTTGATCATACATCCACTTAAGACATTTTAGCTTAGCAGCTAAAGTAAAGATTTGGGCTTTTAAAAGGGTGTAAATAACATCTTTTCAATTCAATTCGGGACCTCTGAGCTTCCAGAAACTTGGAAAATGCCAGAGGAGCATTTCGGAGCTATTTTATCATTAAGATGATAACATTGATTTTCATTTTTGAGAGAACTTTTCCTTTAAAACCTCCGTCTCTGATATTTGAATGGTATTTGTTTTGTGGCACTTCAGCAGCAGCGTCCCAGTTACTCTGAATTATTAATTATAAGAGCTAGTCTCTACAGAAGAAACAGTCTCAAGCTTAGCATCACTGTCAGCAATCAGTAAAGTAAAGAGTAAAGTAGACAGTTAAATCTCCACTCACCATGCTCAAATTGATGAAGTAGGGGATTTTTTTCTACTTAAGTTAAACTCCAGTTGTGACGATTCAGACTGTGATGTCCCCCGAGAACAGTTGGTTGTCAAATTCTGTCCAAGCAGCTGTTTTTCTAAGACAGACGTCCCTGTAAGCACAAGAGAGGCTGCTGACTGGCTGGCGACTGAATGGAGGGGGTGGTGGTGGTGTGAAATGAAGCCTGCTCTCTCTGTGGACTGATGTGTGGCCAGATGTTTAACAGCGGTAAGTGACAGCATGTTAATAAACATGTGGACATGGACAAAGACAGTCCTTTGGGCTTTCTGAAACATCAAACAGGTTTATCCCTGTTTGCAATGAGGAAGTGGCTGTATTGGATGTTAGGGGTCTGGTATGGCTGATACATATTGGTAATGAACCAAGACAGCTTCACAGGAAACCACAACAAGAGGCCAGATGTTGACACAATAACAAGCAACTTCAGGACCACTCAGTTTGGTGGGAAATGTACAGTAGGGTCTATAAGTCGGAGACCACTCGTCATGGAATTGAGGTCAGGTGACTGTGTTTGGGCTCATTATCCTTCCTGCAGAAGAATCTGTCTCCATGAAGATGCAAACCAGAGGGTGTAATATTTCTCTGAAGAGTGGATTGGCACTTCACCTTGGTCAGGGTGGAGTCAATTCTGTGCAGGTGTCCCAACTCCAGAGTAGACAGAACAGCCCCAGACCTGAATGCTTCCACCACCACGTTTCACTGTGGGTTTGAAACACCTCCTTCCTGTTCTCCTTACATATGCCCTTCTGTTACTGACATAACTCTTAAATTTTCATCAGTACATAGGCCTTCTCCAGTCATCCACTATGAAATGCTGGTATTTCACAGCCCACGACAAGCATTTGGCATTGTTTCCATCCTGAGAAGTGGTTAAGAAGCTGCTACTCATTGTCTGAGACCATTACAATTTCTTTTGGCATTATTTTTGCTGATTTGAGATTTGTGTCCTTCATTTAGCAAGTTATGTATCTGTGATGAAAATTCTTTTCTATTTTTCAGGGATCTAAGCTTGAAATATTGATCTTCTGATGGTGTGGTCACGCTTTGGATAAAACTGATTCAGTTTGTGATAATCCAGTTTTTATACATACATGTACTGCCCCATTAGAAACCTTGATCACCCTGATTTGACACTGAAAAAGGCTCTCTTTGCTTACGAATAACTATTTGACTGACACTCTTTTACTTTCTGAATCCTCAAACTTCATGATTATTTCCAGATTTATGTAGTCTCAAACTTTACCGGTAGTGTAGATGTTCAAAATGACCAGTTGTCGGGTACCTAAAAGGACTTCTTGTTTATGTTGCATTACAAATGTGTCTTTCAAAGTTCATTTGTTTCCAGAGGGAGGAGTGAGTTTTCAATGTCAAGCAACTTCATACATAAGTTATTAACTGTTAGGGCTGCTTAATGTAATCAAAACAGTACTATTTTGGGACAAGCTATTTGGCAAAATAGATAACTTAAACCATTTAAGGAGATAGATATACTTTAGTTTTTCTGACATTTAAACTTTAAATGTGCAATATGTAAGAGTTGGCTACCTGTTGAATTCATACTCAGAACAAATAGGACCTAGTCTGTTCTAGTAACCGCTAAACTCTGCCAACGGTAGCTGCTGTTAGCTAGTTAGCTCAGTTAGCTGTGCAGCTAGCAGTCTGGACTGGGAGCTCAAGGTACTGAGGAAGCGTTGGTGTTTACATCGCTAATGAAGGTGCTTTGGAGGAGTCGGGGCTAGCTGGATAGCATGCCAAACGTTCTTTGCAACACAAAACAAAGTCGTCATAACATCAAAACTGTTACTGCTTTCCCTTCTGTTAGCATTTTTTAAAAAATTCTATCCGTTTTTGGATTAAAAAATAAAAAGTTTGTCTTATGTCTACAGCTGCATGGTAGGTTCCCTTATTTTGTTTCTCTGACTTTTGTAACATCACACGTGTCGAGGAGTTGAATGTAGAAGCGGTTTTACAATTCTTAGTAGTAAAAATGTTTATTTGAAGTACATTGTTAATTGACATACATATTTATTGTTGTCAAGAGCTATAAAAAGTTATACTGATATCGGCATACAGTAGTTCACAAACAATCAAGACCTTAAAATCACAATTGAAAGTGTGCGTAACATTCAGACTGCATGATATAAATGGTTGGACCCATGAAGCGAGCAGCCAGCAGTACGTCTGTGGTGGTGACACACGATTTAAAAAGTGAATCGTAACCTGCAGGTTTAGAAGAGAGGTGCAGACTGTCTGGGGTCATCAGGTAACACACTGATGGAGTCCTCTGCTTTTCCACACAGCAGACAGAGCATTGTGTACTCCTGGACAACACAAAACAGAATTAATATACAGAACTAAAAGAATACAGTGTCCACAACTAACTAGTTCGATTCATGTTAGATAACAAGGTTGGCCCTATTAATGAGCTTGTCCTCAGATATACATCTACTTAGTTGAGGTCATAAACAACAGCATAGAGATTTCTTACCTGATATTCATCAACTACGGAGAACGTGTATTCGTGCCTGGCGATGACATGGTCACAATTTTTACAAACATCTGAAAAGACAAATGGAGTTAGTTATTATTTTTTCTTCTCTCTTCTTCACAGGAAACCTTGCAGGAGTATTAACAAATAAGATACCAGGAACTGGAGCCTGGTGGTACAGCTGCATTTCTTTCACTGTAATATTTGACAGTCTTCCCAATCTTCATGCTGAGCTGCATCTTAATGGAAATTCAGCAGCATCATAAAAATTATAAAATTAAATAGTTTTAATACATTTAATCAAGGTTTGGAATTAAAACTAAGCTGAGGTTTCAAGAAAGGTTTAAATTCCACATCAAATTTCTTTTTGGACCTTAGCAGTGTGATGTTGAAGCAGGGAAAGGATTTTTTCCAGACTGATGCCACAAAGTTGGAAGCACAAAAATCAATGAATACTGTACCATTAAGATTAACCTCCTGAGACCCGAGCTCTTGTTTGTCATGCATCTTTAATTTCTCCGAGTAGGACCTGATAAGTATTAAAACTAACCATTATATTTGAACAGGAAGTAGTTTTAGAAAGAAAATGATGCCCTCACAGTATAACACCATTAACTTCCCTAAACATTGCTGCACAAAAACAAATTTGCAAACAATGCAGCTTCTAAATTTTCCTTGCTCCGTAATCCAAACTAGGATGTCCTTTTTGTGTGTCAGAATGTTCTGTCATATTTATTGGCCTGTCTGAAATGCTGCAAAAACAGATGTTTTTATGTTATTAAGCAAACATTTACAAGTTTCAACCATAACATTTGATGAGATTTTGTATCATGAATTGGCTGTATGTAGAAGGTCTTAGCTGAGATAGCAGCCCTCCTGTTTTTACACTGATTAATTAATTGTGTTGTTGCTACCACAAGAAGACAGAGACAAGTGTCCACAAATGAGGAAAACAGGTCTTAATAAAGCAGAATTAAGTAAAATGTAGTGTCCCCACATGAGGACGCAGGATCCCTGGAGGTTGTATTTAACTAAGCAGCCCTGACCACGTCTGAGAAATTGCTGATCGTTTTTTCAGATTGCAGATAAAGCCAACAAATTTGGCCCTGATGCAACATCCTTTCCCATCTGATTGGTAAAGCATCACAGTTAATAACATGTCATTTAAAAAATATTCTAAATTTATCAAATAAAAGTAGAAAGTAGCAGAAAAGTAAAATACTCCAGTAAAGTACTTGGAAATTGTACGTACTTTTCTCATTTCTTCACTGGTTGCTCTAAATCTTCCCACTAAGATTTCATTTTTACTGCAAATGAAGATCTGTTCCAAATATTGGTTATCAGTCTCCTTGGTTTCAAATATCTATAGCCTACCTGTATCGGCCCTAAAAAAAAAAAAAACACATAGGTCGACCCCTAACACAAACTACTTGATTTGTGAAAACTGGTTGGTAAAAACATGTCAGTTCACTGGCATCTCAAAACAACTGGGAGGTGAAAGTAGAGAGACTGACGGTCATATGTGACAATCTCCTCTCCATCCTCATCCTCTGTGGCTTTGTTGCTGATCAGCACAAAGTCCCTCTGATGGCAGTTGGCACAGCCCAGGTAGTTCATCAGGTAGGAGCCGTTCTCCAGACAAGTGTTCCCCTGAGCAAAAAGAGACAGGAACACCCAGAGACCATCACGTTCAACACTGAACTTTCCCTCATTGACATCCTAGAATGCGATTGTATGCTCGTTACACCAAAGCATCGACGTTTGAGGCTGTTAGTTGAACCAAATATTAACGTTACTCACGGGTAATTGTAACGTCAGTAGCTAGCAGTTACTTTGCTGGTGTAGTAAGTTAGCATTCGTGCGTCATAATAGAAAGAGGGGGCCTTAAAGGTGCTTCAACTTACCCGGTCGGGATATTCTTTTTGCACACAGCCGTTACACATTTTAACTTCTAAAAACGTCAGCTCGGCTAACAAACTGCTAACTGTTTGTTTTTTTTGTTTTTTAGCAGATACTCCTCTTCCGCATACAGCAGTGGTCCCTGTAGCTCATTAGAGCTGTAACACACCCTCATGACCGGACATCGATACAAAATCCCACATCTCATGTTCTGGAGATCTACGAAAAAATAAAGCCGCCGCCATACTTCCGTTGTCGGCTCCAGCGTGCGATTGGATGACGTCGCCGTCGCGTAACGTACGTAGACAAACATGGCGGTGGAGCAGCAGTAGTAGTGTTGTTGCCATGTGAAATTCGTCTGGTAATTACAATCCATTAACGATTTAACCACAACATATTTTGTTCAGTATGAAGAACTAGCCTACGTTTTATCAACTTTTCTTTTTACGGCTTGTGTGACATTGACCTCAGGGTTCGTTTACCTGCAGCTGTTTTAGTCCACTGCTACTCAAACGTGTTACCTCTCAGTGGTCGGGTTAGTGGCTAACTAGGTCTGACTTGATAACCACGTTTTGCTGCAGGTATGCGTGTAGACTTAATGATTTGACAGTGTTATAGGTTAATATGCCTAGCTCTATATATAGCGTGAAAGCCACTAATAAACTATAATCTACGTATAGGCTGTAGTCTTTGTTCCCTGATGTCTCCTGAGACACTGGAGTTTGGATTTACTTATCCTGTATTTAATAGTGCAAAGCTTTAGTATGTGTGCTGTTATTATATGTTCTTGTTTCAACTGTTCAGAAATGGCAGAGCTTCAAACCCCACATGAGAAGGTGGCTCAAACCCCAGTGAAGAAAAACAACAACAACAACAAATCTAAACCCTCCCAGAAGGTCAAACATGTCTACTGTGCTTTGTGTCGCAGGTCATATTTGAAACATGTAAGTGGCTCTTTTACAGAGACATTTAAAATTTGGAATGCAACGATTAGGATTTCTTTCAGCCAACACCCATAACTAATAGTTACCTGCCTCTTATGGTCAATGCTATAGGATAATTGGTAATTTAAATGTTTTTTGAATAAAAAAGTTCCTAAACTGTAGTTTAATCATACCTGACTGTAAGAAAGTCTAAGATGTACTATTTGTAGATGGCTGATTTGATATCGCACAGCTCTAATAAGTTTTGTAGACCTTTCTTCATTGCGTGGCTCTACGCAGGTGCAGCAGTTGCATGTAATGAGCGCTTCATCAAAAAGTCAACAAATGCATTGTATTAAGAGCTCTATTAATCAGCTAAAATGTCATTACCTGTCGATAACCGATAATGTACATTTTCCATGATTGGGCTGACAATTTTTGATCCAAAATAGATTGTGCATCCTTAATTTGAATGAGTAGTGGTGTTGGGTAATTTAGGATGCAGTTGTTACAAATGATCTCTAACCTTGACAATATGACTCTTTACTACAGGAAGCGCAAGAGCATATGCACGGCATGCTGCATCACAGAGAGCTGGAGACGGTGCTGGGCAAGTGAGTAATGTTTGTAAAAGATAAAAATACGTAGGATTGCAACTAACAATTATTTTCATAACCGATTAATCTATATTTTATGTTCATGCTTCATGTTTAGTCTATAAAGTGTCAAAAATGTGAAGAATCATCTCACCGTTACCCTGTCCAACATATGTAATTCACAGTATCTCAATAATCATATTTTTTCCTCTATTTGATTTCGCATCTTCACAATAATTACATATTCATCTTTAGATATGTCATTTACAGAGTGAAACATTTTTTCAGTTTTTGAACACAACACAAAACAAAACAGACAGAACATGGGGGGTCTTGCATTTGAGAAAATTACTAAAATATAAACAAGTTGTAGAGAGATGAATAAAAACAATTTTAAACAAAAGAAGGGTGTTTTTCAAGGAAATGTTGTAGAAAAACATGTTTGTTCCGTATACGTAGATATCAAATAGTATTGTTTTGGCATTGTACTGAAACTCGGGTGTTGAATCAGCACTAACCATACTGAGGTAACACAACCGCAATCATCCTTAGCTTTGATCTTAAAATCAGTTCTCGAGCTTAAAGTGGGGATTTTGACATCTGCTGATATCTGACATATCTTTTGTTATGTTCCTTCATCAACAGGAATTTATTTCATGAATGTCAGGCATGTAAGGAATCCTCCATGGGTTTAAAACAGTATGCTCAGCACATCTCCACCGCTCAACATAAAGCCAGGTTGAAGAGCTTGATGTCTAAAAATCTAAAGCCCCCCACACTGAAGAGGATCCTGGGCACAGAGACCTTGGACCAAATCCTGGAGAGAAACAAGATATTGAAGTTTCAGGAGTAAGAGATTCACCATAGTATTAGCGCTGGCATTTTATTCGTTCAGTGATTTAGTACGTTGATGTTTTGATGCACTGTCTATTTCCATAACAGGAGGAAACAAATGAGAAAGAAAAAAAAGAAACTGAAGCAGTTAGCTGGTCAGAAGCAAGCAGAAATGCAACAGGGAGCCGCCGGAAGAAAAACAGGGGGGCCCAAAGGAGTGAAGCTGAAAACATCGAAACAAGTGAAAACGAGGCAACTGATACAGGGGCAGGAAACCCACCAGGAAGGAAGCAACAATGCCGTTGCTCAAAACAAAGAGAATAAAGTGTCCAGTCTACACAGACCTCCTCACCAAAGAGAGCAAACACGGCAATTCAAACCAGACAGATCGGCTTGTTTGTCCAGAGAGCCTGCAGGTCGAGGCGGGCATCACCCTTGTGTCCGGGACCAGTTCACCCAGTCTACTCACCAGATGAGGTATGATGGCAACTTTTCTGGCAACGGTCAGTGCAACAAAGTCAAAATTGAGAATTCCCAAATGGACAGAAATATTAAAAGACAACACAATACTCAAGGAGGTGCCACTAACATGCCAGAACAAACAACATGGCCTGCTATTAGACAGCAAGGCCATTACAAGAACCAGTATGATAGTGCAACGGACTTCACCAGTGATCAGCTCCCACAGAATGGAGCCATCATCTTTGATCATGACCAGAAAGAGAGTACGGGACCTTCTAAGACGGAACAAGAAGGTTCAGCTCAACCAGCTTCATCAAATAAACCTGCTAACGCAGCTCCAATACGGGACGTTGACGTCAGCGAGATGCTACGGCAAATCAGAAGAGCGCTGGGTGTGAGGGAGCCATGTAGAGCCGATCGTGAAGCCCGGAGGCAGAACACTGAGGCAGCTGTCCGGTCGGCTGATCCAGCTGAAGGTAAGAAGGAGCAGCCAGCAGGTCTCTTCTACAAAAACCCCTCTGCTTGTACTACATCTGTGCAGTCCTCACTGGTCAGCTCCCCTGCTTCTGCATCACATTCTGGTGTTCACCCTTCCAGTTATGCTCCAGCTAATTCAAAACAGACAGTCAGAATGACACAAGGAATAAATCAGTATTGTGAGGAGAGCTCAGTGGTTGCGAGTGCCTCAAATGTACCATCAAATAGCAGAGAGAGAGAATCACGGGAGGTCCTGGACAGCCAGACTTCACTCACCCGATGTTTGGGAACGACTGCATCCTCTGAGTCCAACCAGAACACTGCCCACAAGGTTCGAATTGCCCATGAATCTGGCAAAATTCCAAAACCAAACTTGAATAAGTTGCTCAGCTCATCAGGGGCAAAGAGTAAGTTGAGCTGGAGGGAGGTGCATGAGGAGATGAGGAGGAAGAAGCAGGAGAGGATCAAAGGCATTCCCAGGTAAGTCTCTTCTTTCATGCATCCCTTTACCCTTTGCTTTTCAAGCAGAAATCATCATTTCATCCATTTAATTTGTGCGGTAACAGGTTTGGAATCAAACTGGCAAACACTTCATCTGACCAAGAAATCTCAACACAAGCGGAAGAATTTCCTCTGTCGGAGGGTTTCCACTGGGAGTCGCTCCCAGGCAGTGCTTCAGGTGCAAACTTGACTCGACTACCTCCTGCAGCCCAGGACACTACAGTTAATGAACCTCATATAGCAACACGGTCAGATTCTCAGATGCAGGAGGCTGTGGAGCAGCTTGGTGCAGCACAGGAAGGTCGCAACAGTCAGACGGTCAAAGTTGTCTCTGTGAAGGTGGAAATGCACGAGGATGGAGAACACAGTAGTGTCAAAAAGAGGAAAAGCAACATGGTGACAGTGAGTAGTGTCCAGTATTATTAAGTATTAGGCATACCTGAAGCAACTAACATGATGATACTTCTATGATTGGAATTTAATTCTTCCTTTATTCTCACAGCGTGATGGCGTTCCTAATGACGAGCCAGGAGGAAAAAAGAAGAAAACTAAGTCAAAGAAGGGTAATCCTGATATTTTGTTTTTTGATTTTGTAACTTTTGCAATCTCTGACCAAAGTGTCAGCGGTCATATTGCATTGTAGGTACTGTAGACACCAGGTTTTGACAAGGAAAAACTATATCTCAGATTCAGCTGCATTGATTTCAATTCTCCACTGTTAAATCCAACAATGTTAAAGCAGTACAATGATAGATGTCCGAAGCACTCTTTTAAGCATTTTCATTTTAAAATGTATGTCTTAGCTGACCAACGGTGTTTGACAGCCTCTTAGAATAGACCACCGCCAACTCAACCTCTCTGTCGTGTTTGTGAATATTTCCAAATATCATCCAGTAAATCTCAGTTTGTATTTTTTCCTACCTTTTAGACCACAACCAAATGGACCAGCTGTTGGCTGTGTCTCTGAGGGAGGAGGAGCTGAGCCACTCGTTACAGGATCTGGACAGGTCTCTGATCCAGGCCCGCAACGCCCTGCAAGCTGCCTACACGGAAGTCCAAAGACTCCTTCTATTGAGACAGCAGGTACCACCATGGATGAACATATCACAAGTCTTTTCACGTTTTTCTGAGGGGTCTTTTCATGAGATTACATTAAATTGTTCTTCCTGCTCTTTCAGTGTACTGCTGAGGTCAACAGTCTGAGAGCCAGACGCATTGAAATCCTGCAGGGGATGCAAGGTACAGTAGATTCATCTTTTGAGTTAAATGTCTTCACACTCAAGAAATAGTTAACTTTTGTTTCACTCAATCTCTTCCAGAATTAAGTGTAGCAGAGAGAGCCACCACTTCATCAGCAGGGGCGGCTGACGCCGTGCAACCAAGGCTTTCTCCCCTTCCTTCCTTCAGTGCCTTCCCCTCCTCCTCCAGTCAGTATTCATCATCCACAAACCCAGCATCCTCGATCAGCCAACCCCATCCAATCCCTCTTACCCTGCCAACCATGCCAGTAAAGCAAGAACCACAGACAGTGTCCTGTAACCCTGATACACCTCAGGTACCTGTGAACCAGCCCGTGACCCTGTTTCCCCATGATTTGCTCCCCTCACTGCTGCTTACATCGTCACACTTGGCTGCACCCACAACTCCTGTTACCTCTCTGAAACAACTCAAAACAATATCCTCTTTATCTGCGAGTCCTTCTCCTGAATCATCTGTCAGGCAGCAGGAGCAAGTGACCAGGGAGAGGTGGAGAGACTCTGTAACGAAAGTGAGGTTAGTGAGAGACGAAGCTGACAGTGATTCTGAGGAAGAGACGGGAGAAAATCTTGGGCCCACAACAGGGAAACCTGTCTCCACCCTTGTTCCTGAAAGTGAAGTTCAGAATGATGGAGCAGGAAACGAGAGCGATGACTCCGTCGAGATGGTGGAGCCCTCCAACCTGGAGATCATTGATATCGACGAATCGGACAATGAGGAGACTGTCTCAAGTGTTCCCGTTCAACGAGAGCCTCCTCAGAAGTCTGTCAGTGTGGAGTTCAGCGCTGTGAGCACACTGACGCTTCAGCAAAATGAAGATGAGAGGTGAGGTCACTACATAACATTATGTTTGGTTTCTTTACTCTTAATGTGAAATGTGACTGTCTTTGTTCTCTCGTGACCACTCAGAAAAGTTCAGCCCACTCTTGTTCCAGTCAAAGATGCCAGTGTTCCTCCAGGTGAGTATTGTGTCTCCTGTTTGTGTTGAATTTAACGCTCACAGGACATGTGTGGATACACAGATAAATCAAGCTCTAAAAATGACATTTTAAACACAATCACTGCCTTTTTTCAGACTGTTTTGAGGGGGCTGAGGGAGAGGAGCCATTCTTGGGAGCGTTTGAGAACCACACAGGCCCCGTCCACGGCCTCCAAGTTCACGAGGGCCTGTTGTACACATGTTCAGGTGACAACACGGCACGTGCCTACAGTCTGATGGTGCGTTGATCATGATCCAAAAATGACACACACTTCTTCTGTAAAACTGTATCCTTCCTTAGACAATTAGCAAATAGAATCAAATCAGTCTCTCTGAATGGAGCAGACTGTTTCTACGTAGCAACAAAGACAATGGATCTGTATCAATATATAATCTGTGAAATCATAAGCTTTATATTTTCTTTCTGTTCATCCAGAGCAGGGAATGCCAAGCAGTGTTCACTGGTCACACAAACAAAGTCAACTGTCTGCTGGTGTCTTCACTCCCAAACCTGCCAGCACGTCTCTTCACCGGGTCCAGTGACCAGACGATCCGCTGTCACAGCATAAAGGTACAAAACTTCTGTCTTGTGATGTGAGAATTTAACAGTTATTAGACAGGGAATCATTTTAGTGGTTGATGCTGCACATTTATTTTGCTGAACCCACACCTGCAGCTATCATGAATTTCTCCTATCAGCTGTTTTTATGTAGCCAAAGTTTAAGTATTATAACAATCCAGTAATTACAATTAACATGTTGAGTTACTGATGGATTTCAATCACGTTGCTCTTTAATTTTGGGATTTGTTTGCCTGCTCTCTCCTCCAGTCTAAGAAGTGTTTGCAGCAGATGTCTCTGTCAGACAGAGTGTTGTGTTTGCATGTGGCGTGGAACATTCTGTTCGCTGGACTCGCCAATGGATCAGTAGCCAGTTATGATCTAAAGGTGAGTGAAATGATTTGAATACTCAAAATGACATGTCTGTGATTGGTCGGTATTTATTATGCCATGACGTAAAAAACTCTCATAAACTGTAACTTGAGCCGACCGTCATAACTGGGTTTATATTAGTGTTTGTTTAAATATGTTAAAAACCACTCAACCTATGTTTCATGTTTTATTAGTTGTATATTTACATTATCCTAACAACAACATATCAAACTCAAAGAAATCCACAAAGTAATGGTGCATTTCATTTGGCTGCCTGTCGCTAAACCTTCCAGGAGAGTCATAAAATTGTGCAAGGAAGTAGGGGAATAAGACTAAATGTAATTTGAACCGATGAAATATAGAACAATTGGGCTCGGGTCACATCAGGTAGATTTTCAGATAGATTGTCATCAGCAATAGTGGATATTTAACAGTATGTTCACCACCAGCTTGTTTGTCCACGGGATCTTTTGTGTTTATAAGCATTACTCGAGGTAGTGTTTATTTGCCCCAAACAGCAGATTGGCAATCAGACATTTGCAGCATCATTCAAAAACTGCAATAGAAAGTTTGAATGTACAAAATGTTCTTTGGTACAGTTCTACCTGTAAGCAGAGCACTTGTGTGACCAAGTAGAAAAAACATTCTCCGTATTTATCATACCTCCTTCTCTCTGTCTCTCATTAGACTCTGAAGCAGTTGGATATCTTGGAGTGCCACGGCCCAAGAGGTGTGAGCTGCCTGGGTACGGCACAGGAGGGCGCCCGGCGAGTGCTCCTGGTCGGCTCATACGACAGCACCATCAGCGTACGAGACGCCAAGAGTGGCCTGCTTCTGCGCTCGCTGGAGGGTCACACCAAAACTGTACTCTGTATGAAGGTGAGGAGATGAACCCGCTTCCACTTCAGTTGTTAAAATGTAATAATGATTTTTGTCCAAATAAAATGACAAAATAATTGTAGCTATTACAAGGCTCCTTACTGTTCATTCTGTTACGGAAACAGTAAATCTGTGTGCATATCAGGGTCAAAATGTTGACACTTAAAGGTGAAAAATTACGACAAATGAAATCAACATTTTCTTAATCCTGTTAATAGTTTGTTTCCTTTAAATGCTGTATTAAATTGCTGTATTTTTGGTTTTAAAAGGTCAAATGTATGTCTTGTAGATGAAATGCAGATCATCAGCATTTTTCTTCACTTGTGTATTAGGTGTACTGTATCATTCTTCTTTTGTTGTTTTCAGGTGGTGAATGACCTGGTATTCAGCGGCTCCAGTGACACGTCTGTTCATGCCCACAACATCCATGTAAGTACATTTATCAATGAGCATCGATGGACAGACACGTGAAGTTTGTTTTCATACCTTTTAACATTACAAATAAATTAATCTGAACAGATATAGTTACTGAGGTGACACAACAGTACAATAGCTCAGGTTATTTTGAGTGACAATCTTAAAATATTCAAATGTTAATTAATACAGAGTGTGTCTGGATGTATTTGTTTTTTCCATTTTGACTTCACACATTTTTGTCATCCATCTTTTATCTGCAGACGGGTGAGTTGGTTCGTATCTACAAGGGTCACAGTCATGCTGTGACATCGATAGTCATCTTAGGGAAGGTGATGGTGACGGCCTGTCTGGATAAACTGGTCCGAGTGTATGAGCTTCAGGTACAGTATTTATGACTCAGTTTTACAATCATGTGTTGCTTGAAAACTGGACACTGGCTGTTTGACACTGATTTCTGAGTGTGTTTCTTAGCTCCCTAAAAATTCAGAGAATGCAAAGAACCTAGTTTCTTTAGTCACTGAATAGAGGTGGAGGTGGAGGAGGTTCAATTAATGAACCTATTAAGAGAAAGAGGCAAAAGTAGAGGCAGGGTTGCAGAACGGCAGTGGCCTCTGAGGCCAATAAATACAGAGCGAAATCTGGACAGAGATTTCTTTGCAATTTACCAATGAGAGAAATTCATGATGGATGTCGTTATAACTTTGTCTTTGTTTCTTTTTTAGTCCCATGACCGCCTGCAGGTGTACGGGGGTCACAGTGACATGGTGATGTGTATGGCTGTACATAAGAGTGTGGTATGTGGATAAAAACTGACCCAGCCAAAACCTAAAATTGCATGACAGATTTCAATTTTGTAAACTGTCAAACTATATATCTGCATTGTCTGTCAGATCTACACAGGCTGTTATGACGGTTGTGTTCAAGCTGTGAAGCTCAACTTGATGAAGAACCACCGCTGCTGGGTAAGGACTCATTACACAGAGAGTGAAACTTAAACTTTTTTCAATATTTTAAATCAGGTAATAAGATTTTATTATCAAACATAAGATAATATGATATATGATATGATATTTAAGAATAATAAGATGTGATGTTTTTTTGACTGTCGTGTGTCTTTGTCTGGTCTTCAGTGGCAGAATTGCTCTCTGATCTTCGGCCTCGCAGATCATCTATTGCAGCACCTCATTAGAGATCACAGCAACCCCAATCTGGAGATGGTCAAATGTCGCTGGAGAGGCTGCGGTGCTTTTTTTGCCCAAAAGCAGTCAGTTAGGCAGGTAATGAACTGACGGCATCTTATTTTCAATGGTCTCTAAAAGCTTTGTTATAAAAGCAATCTTAGAGTGCCTTCACACTAACAAGAGTACAGTTGAACATTACCCCTCAGACCTCCTCAGTCTGGTTTGTATTTTTCCTGCAGGAGCTGCCCGAGCACATGCAGAGCCACGTGGAGAAGGACAGTAAAGTGCAGCCTTGATGATGCTGGAGTTTCATCCATTACAACACACCACCTGATTTTTCAGTTAAAATTTTCACTTTTATTTTCCATGAATGTCCCATTTTTCCTTTTTGTTCTGCTTTTTGTGGCGTTGACCACATCTCTTTGGTCTCACTGAGACCAGAAAGGCAACTTGTTATTGATATCTGAAGCTGGCATAAACACCTCAGAGTAGCTTTTACAGGCCAGCTGCCTTCTTAATCAATCTTGTTTAGATTTGTATTGCCGATTGGCTCTGAAGTAGAGCCAGAAGGTTTTAATATTGGCTGAATCTGTTGAGCAGCAGCACAGAAATGGCACAGTGTCTTAGACAAATGTCAACAAGCATTTTGTGAAACTTTCCTTCTGTCATTTCAAAAGAGTACTCCACTGTTTTAGCGTTTACTCAGATACAGACATCTCGTTTTTGATTTGAATGTATTACAGATTTTTTAATTGAAAACTGACTTGGCTTGTTATTTTTCCTGATATCACAGTTTAGAGTAAATATATTCCCAAATTAATTTCTGACTCAAATTATTGCCTCCCATTACACCTGAAAACTTTCAATTGAATTTCTCAGGTTGTGACCCTGCTTCAGTGAATGTAAAAAAGAAAACATTCTTTTTTTAACGGTTACATTTTGACATTCTTGGCAATGCTTTTCTCCTTGTCATCACTTTGTATAACAGATATTTGAAACTCATCTCTCTTTTTCTGTCTCTGTTGTCAGACCAAACCGTTCAGAAAGTAACTTGCTGCCTTAATTTTTGTATGTTATACTGTACAGTGTGTATTTGATTGTTTAAATACCTACTGTATGTGTACAGCAATAAAAAGACAAAAAAATGTTCATGTTCATCTTTGCTAAATTTATAAACAAAATGCCGGACACACTATTTGTCTCTAAAAATGTGTCAAACAAAATGTGCATTTACTCAGTTCTTGTATTCAAACATTTATTTTTGAACATCACACATGCATCACATATTTTGTTCAACATGGCAACAAAGGTTAAGTCTACATTTGTTAAAACATCTGTTCACATCATTACACTGCTTGTTAACTTTTTTGTATATTTTGTATCGCTGCTTCATTTCAAACAATGCTGTGACATGATTATCAGATTATACAGATTCTCTCGCTCTCATCCACACTGTAGAGTCTAAAAAACTGAAGACTTTCCAGGAATCACCTTTAATACTGATAAGATGTCAGTTTCTTAGAAATAAGGTAAAATCAAGTTGACTTTTAGTCCACATCCTCATAGCTGGAGTAGTGACCCAACTCAAAATATCACATTAAACCTTTAATTCCAGATTGCAGTACTTTATTCATCAACGTGAGCACCAATTGTCTGCAGCTACATCAGTGATCAAGTGGGCCAGTTAAGAATACATCGTCAGCTGGAGCCACTGCAAAGAGAGCAAAAGAAAAACAAATATGAGCTCAAAGAGTTTCATTTTGAAACTACATAACACTTTACACTGTAATGCAATCAAAAACAACAGTACTGTTAAAATATTAACAGTATATATATTATATATATAATAGTGTAGATTCAATTTCATTGCTTTATTTGTAAGCTGTACTTTGTTTTGCTGTTGTGTTGGACTGCACCACATATATAGTGAGCTTGTCTGATCATTTGTCTTTTGTTCTGATTGAGAGACCCATTAAGGAAAAAACAACATGTTATGCATTTAGCAGATGTTTTATCGTCCAGTAGGCTCCAAACAAGAATTGACTTCCAGCAATAGTGTTTGTTTGAATGATTTAAGAATATGTATATACATAAATAAGATTTAAGTACAGTCTGATGCAATGACTAATCATGTGTACTACCTAATCTGATACTTTCATCTTAAATCAGTTGCTCCGGCTGTCAAGATGCCATCTCTACATGTAGTTCTCCGGCGATAACAGAGGTCGTTTTCTCAAGATAGCAAGATAATTAGCTTGAGATCTTTAGATAATAGCATTAAAATAATGGCTTCTACATAAAAAACTCAGGATATCATCTTGTAAAAAACACTGAGACTGGCTTACCTCCAGGACATTGAGTTTGATGATTCCATCACCGTCTTTGTCAAAAGCATTGAAAGCCCCTGCAGAGACACAATAAATATGTCTTCATTAATCCCTTTAGAAATCTTGAACTAATGGAGTTGGCCGAGGCTGTAGTTAGTGAGACCTATGAGTTACATGTGTTAATGCAAAGATTCATAAAAAGGGTAAAATATTCTGTATTCTTATCAACAGTGACTCTATAAAAAACAAGGGTTAATGGATTAAGTAAATCACTATGCCAATGACTACATCTTTTACATTATAAAACACTTCAGTTCTGTCAGATAATTTTCAGTCGACATATCTCCTGGTACTTACTGAACATGCCCTCTAGCCTCACAAAACAGCAGATGTAACTGTCAAAGTTGATGTTGAGGTGTTGGTCTGTGTAGCGCATGGCTATGATGTCATATAACTGGTTGTTGAGGTGAAACCCTTTGAGCGTAGAGGACAAAACACAGATCAGGTACATGGTCAAAAGTTCATATCACGTTACAGATTTCTAAAAAGAGGGATTTCTTGCATCTTGCAAGAGTTAGGACAAAGCTGGGAACAAAATTAGAATACATAGTATTATTATGTTAAATCCTATTGTGAACAGCTAAACACTGACTATATACTACCAGTGTTTTGAAATGTTATTATTAGCCCTGAAAAAGTGTTTAAAGTGTTTGAGTGTTTAAATCTCTATTTCTATATATTTCTTTGATACTGCTCACCTGCATCATTAACTGCATTTCTCATCTCAAAACTACTGATGGAGCAGGTTTTGTCCTTATCGTAACGTTTGAAGATCAGCTGAAAGCACATGAGGACATTGACAGTTAGATACAACTTGTAGATTTGTTGAACATGAGCAGAAGTTAAGGTCGGTAAAACAGTCTCACCTGCCAGGCTTTGATCTTTCTCCACAAGTGTTTGAACTCCTGCAGGTTCAGCTTTCCTGTCCCATCAGTCTGAGAATGGTTCAGCCATGGAAAAAACACCAAAACCACCAAATCTTTTTCATTATTTTTTCTAAACTACTGAATGAGATTGTGACTGTGTCACCAAAGTTTCATTGACAATTTATTTTTAAATGTACTATTTACTAAATTCCAAATTCCTTTTGCTGAAAATAAAGGCATTGCCTCCTCCAAGCCTTACCACAGGGCTCTAACTTAATCTGCCGTAACATCTGAATTTCTGATTGATAGAGGATTATCTTATCTCATATCTTGCATAATGTATGTTTTACCCATTTACTGTATATAGAGACGTAAGACATGAAAGCTCCCCAAAAGTGAACCCAAAACGTGTTGATAACCCCCTCGGTGGCAGTATAAGTCAGAAATCCCGCCCCCTTCATAATAGCAGATGGGACATCGACCAAACTAAAAACTCAAAGTAGGTTACATGTCAAATAGATTTAGTTTTCTGTAATTTTAGTTTGTCCTTATCATGGTAACGTATGTTCAAGTGTTAATTTATTTCTGATATGTTTTTTACTAATTATTTGAGACTATAAAATAAGGTGTAATGTCATGATTGACAGCTGAGCCCTGCTTGCAATTGAGTCAAAACCATGCCTCCACTGCCTCGTCACTACTGCGCAGACTCTGGCTCCAAATTAAATCCCCTCCACAATATGACATCACTGGTATACGGGATATTTGGTTCCCAGCCCAAAGCATACAGGAACATTTTTTTTCCTGTTAGTACACATAAACCACAAGACAGTTAGTCACCCACAGCCTGCTATTGACACCTATATATACACTACTATACAGGTTCCTCTGGCTTTACCCAACCGAAAGGATACATCCATCAGGGCAATCATACTCCGACACGTCTCAAGGCTGAAACCGTCTGACTTTATTTCACTATCTGTGGAAACGGACAGCTTGGTATGAATGATCAGCACATGAAAAAGACTAAAATAATGACCTCATGGGAGACCTATTATGCTGATGTGTGTTTGAGCATTAAACCATATAAACCTGTTCTAGAAGTAACCCAAAATAAATGTATGAACCTAAAAGTGAGCATAATTCGTCTCCTTTAATCTTTCCAGTGTACTCACGTTTGGCAAGGACATTCTTCATGACCCTCATGAGTTCGTTGGCACAGATCTGCATGTCCTGATAGAAGGAGGATGTATTTAATATAAGCTCAAATATTTCACTTAGACTTCCACGCCTGTCCTGTGTTCTCCTCATTATCTCTTTTAAACACTCTCTCCTCTCTGTGTACTCACCTCACCAGCAATCTGTTCGTAAATGGCTCTGAACTGTTTTTCCTCTTCAGTCTCCTCCTCGGGTTCAAGAAGTTTTCGCTGAGGGACAGATAAAGAAGAATCAATTTACAAACACAGTTACCACTACAAAAAAAAATTATAATTCTGAAATGCTTTCAAGATTCAAAAATTAACCACAGAGTAGTTTTAATATATGAAAAATAAGTCTGTAGATCCACCCCATAATAGCGGAGAGCATTAACTTCAGTGAAGTTGAGGATGAAAGGTTTGAAGTTTGAGGGTTGAGTATGTGTACTTTACTTGAATGATTCCATTTTCTGCCACCTTTACACCCCACAACATTTTAGAGGTCACTATTGTACTATTATATATCCACTAAAATAATGTACAACTTTAGATCCTACAGTAGTTACTTCGGAAATTCAAATTAGTAATATTAATGAAATAAATTATGGTTTGATATAAGACGTTAAAATAAAAATGTAACATAACATAACATGACATAACATAACATAAAGTAACATACTTCTTTATAATGTCCGATTATATCTACTACTTCTGTATTTAATGTGATTTGACAAACTTAATAGTTAAGCTGTTGATTAACAAAATATATTGTTTTCAGTAGAGGAAACAGGCTGGAAAAAGTTGGTAGGCTAAGTTTAAGCTAATGCTAACTGTGACTCCAGGTCTCAAAATATTTATATGTTGTTACTGGTTTATTGTTTGTTTTGTTTTTCTGGAAAATTGCACATTGCGAAATACATTTTTTTTATGGTAAAATCAATGTCAAAAGGCAGTTTTGACAAAATATCCAGTGTGGCTACTACATTGAGATTATCTCCATCCCACTGAACAGGGACTTTTACCTACTTTGGGGTTAAGGCGATGTGTTATTTAAATTTTTTTGTGATGATTTACAATATCAGTACATACATATACATATATATATATATATAATTTATATTGCTTTATAAATGAATATTGTACAAATTAATATGTGTGACTTCTTTTCCTGTTGTTATGCTTTGATCATTCATCACCACCAACATGTCTTTACTGGTGTTTATCATGAATGTTAAAATAAAAAATTCCATTTCTTCAGTTTGC
Organism: Spondyliosoma cantharus; assembly: GCA_900302685.1. Classification (NCBI taxonomy): domain Eukaryota; kingdom Metazoa; phylum Chordata; class Actinopteri; order Spariformes; family Sparidae; genus Spondyliosoma; species Spondyliosoma cantharus. The sequence goes on along the minus strand of OMLP01022825.1, from coordinate 14,560 downwards.
TCCTGCTGCACAACAACTACATTTAGTGATTAGCTCTGAATGCATTTCCATAGAGCACCAGAGGAGAGCAGCACATTAGAGAAAGTCATAAATGGCTTGGCCTGTATATACTGAGGCCTTACAGGAAAACAGGTGCAGCTCAGCCACTTGAGACCTGCTGGCTTCAGACTTGATTGTTTCATTACCACCAATGTTGTTTGACCTGGTCAAGATTGCATTTCAGAGCCGTCAGTCTCCAGAAATTACAACAGGGCAAAGGTCTCTGGATGTTATTTGCTGTGTGGCTGCACTGTTGGTGTTTTGGCTTAACTATAACACTTTTGCTCCTTTTGATTACCTTTGATTTCTTCTTCTTTTCCCCCAGAATGCCGTCATGCTCAATTTCTTTGTTGGCTCGCGCTCTGTCTGACACAAATACAATAGGCTGGCATGTCGGTAATGGCAGTGGTTGGAAAGAGGAGAGAGGGGTTATAAGAGACAGAAAAGAGAGAGTTAATTTATAGTTACTCCACTTTAGTTATAATCTATTCATGCGATTATGACGCAAACTATAACTGCCAGCACTGATAATGGAATGAAGCAGCGAGGAAGTTTGAAAGCAGTCTAACAATGCTATTGCCACTTGCATTCATTACCTTTTCTTTCATTTTCTTGTCTTGCTGATGGCCAATAACACAAGGAGGGACAGAAGGATGAAATGAGATGAAAAGGAGGAAAACACTAATTTTCAAGTCTGTTAGTTACTCTTGTGGGGAAAATCAGTGAGTGAACTGAATGGTATGAATTGGGACAAGACAGAGAGATTTCAAGAGGTTGATGAAATATGCATGCTACACCACTGGGGTTTACAGTATATGAAAGTCAAACTGAGAGTGCAGTGTTACAGATGTGATACTCTTGTTGGAGTAAGAAGCCTAATATTGTTTTCAATATTTGGGGGCCAACAGTTTGGAGGACTGAACCTGCCAACATCTAAATTTAATAAAAAACAAAACAAATGAATGTCTCATTAAAGATATCATATGCTGTTAAATGCACTAAAAATGCACAAAAGAGTCAGCTTCAGTTCATTACACAGGGATTCAGGTACTGTTGTATGGGGGACTAAAAAAACTAAACTAAATATAAAATAAATAACTGCTTGATAAATAAGCAAATGTGCCACTGAATGGACCAAAATTAATCTTAAAAATAAATGCATGCATACATTCATGTTTTAAAATATGACAGATTGATATCTTTGTTTACATTTTTATTGAATCTGTTTAAAATGTATTTACATATTTATCTATTTCCTTTTTCATTATTTTGTTAACCAATTTATAAGTGTATTTATTTAAGCTTTTTTGAATGATTTTCCCTTTGCATTTTGCAAGATAAAAAACATAATTCAATAAATAGATACATAAATTAAACGACTTGAAATGTATAAATAAAACGGTAAAACAAATGAAATAAATAGGGGAATCTATAAATTGGTAAATAAACACAGATGCAAATTAAAATTTATGTCACATTTTATAAACTAATTATACCTACATTTATTTTAAATATAATTTATATTATTACATATAATGCTATATATATTCATTGAGCAGTTATTTATTTATTTATCCATTTTTCAGTTTTTATTTTAAGTGCTCCATACAACAGCACCTGAATACCTGTGTCACGTTTACATTTTTAAATGTTGTCTGGCCTCTTTTTAAGCCCGGAGGTATTTTCTCAGTCCTTTCACCACTGCGATATCAGTCAGAAATATCAACATATATTATGACCCCACTTCTTCTTTAAACACTTTACAAACCTGCGTTTGGTCAGAGCCGATCATGTTCTCCACTTCCCTGTGGAGAGAAACAGACACATTGGGATCCCTGCTATTTATTGTTACTTCATTTAAAGGCTTTGATATATTTTGCACGGTGGGCAATCCCCAAAAATAATGTCAGTTGCACCCCCAATTATGGCCCGCAACCCTCCGTGATCCTTACTCAGACGTGCTCTGCTTCTCAGAGAAGACCCTGAGAATGAACTCTCCCTCTTGATGAGGTTCAAAGGTCGTGGGGATGATGGCATACTCCCCTGGGGGGAGACGGAACCGCTCCGTGACCTCCCGCAGGTTAATGTAGGTCTTGCATTTAGCCTTGGAGGCTGTGTACAGGAAGAAGTCCTTCTGCAGATGCTGATTCTGGCCACACTTCTATGATTGGAGAGAAATCAGAGAAAGCGTGGAAATAGTAACGTAAATAAAAAAATAAGGAAAGTAGTTCAAAAATGTCAGGCACTAAGTGTAATTTCTTTTGTACCACTCTTGTGTTTGTAGGATAAGTATGAAGCTACTGCCGGCGGCTGTTTAGCTTAGCTTAGCTTAGCTTAGCTTAGCTTAGCACGAAGACTGGAAACAGATGGAAACAATTAGTCTGGCTTTGCAAAGAGTAACAAAATTAGCCTACCAGCTCCTCTAAAGCTCTGTAACTAACATGTTATATTTTATTGGTCTAATCTGTAGAAAAAATGATGCATAAAAAAATAAAAGTTGTGGGTCATGTATGATCATGTGCTGGACTATTTCTTGGCCGAGTGCAAGTGCAGCAAGTTCTTGGACAGAGCCAGGCTGGCCGTTTCCCCCTGCTTCACAATTATGCTATGCTAAGCTAATTGGCTGCCGGTATTAGCTTTTATATAATCGATAGATAAAACATGATGTTTCACAAAATGTGAAACTTCTTTAATAATGCATGTTCTACATTTAGGAGTAGTTGTATTAGAGATGCTGGCGGTGCTGTATTCGCTAAGATACAGCAGGTGTCGGAATTGATTAGTCATTTAATCAATCAACATACATCTTAAACGCCAAGCATTTCGATGACATGGTTTAGCATTTCAGTCATTTATCATGCCCCCCAAAAACATTTGCTGAAATGTGACAATTTCAGGTTTTTTTTCTGGCATTTTTCATTTTTTCCTGATTTTTGTTTTCTTAACCAAAAAGTATTTTAGTCTGTGTTGTACTGAGAACATAGAGGTTTCAACCTCTACTACCTCACCACATGTACTGTTAAATCAAACACAGATACACAAACAAACAGGACTCGCTGCAGATACAGGTCAATGCTGTGAAAGCACTGATTTCATTAAATAACATCCTTCTCCAACATGGGCATACCTCCTTCGGGACCTGCAGGCACAAAGAAAAAGTTCGGTTTAACTCCAGTAAGTGTACATCAGCTTATCCAGTGTTTTGGGAAATCTGAGTGATATAGGGTCATGTCCTCAGTACCTGGTAGATGGAAAATCCAATGGTGAGGAATCTGGCCCCTTGATGACGCTGCATCCTTCGACCTTTCTGCATCAGAGCCACGACGAGAGTGCAGGCCACGTTCCCGTCCTCTGGGTCGTCATCCTCTTCATACAGCTTCAGCCGATACTGAGGGTTCGTCCAGAACGTTTCTGTAAAACACAAGAAGTAAAGACAGCAAAAAAAGATAAATGTTGGCTTTTAGAAGAATAAAAGCAGCAATAATAGCTGGAAGCAGAAAACAGCAAGGGCCTACCTGGGAAGTTCCTGCAGCCTCCAGCAGAGCTGCCTCTCACCCAGCGACCCTCGTTGACGGACACCGTCCAGCTGTGTCTCTCATCACGCTGCAGTGTGTCGGGGGTCAGGTTACACATCTCAAGCTTGGTGAAGTTCCTCTTAAAATCATCAAAAGACATCCTGGAGGGGAACATGAAAGAGGAAGCTTGTCTTCTGGTTTCTTCCATTTTAACGACATTTTAGAAAATGTTTTTTTTAAGAAAACGTTTTTTTTACATTTGGGAGGCAACCACAAAGCTAAATTAATATTGTATTATTATAAGGGTAAACAAAAGGATTTGAGTCTGTTAGACTGACAACATGTCATGAAAACATGACAAAGAAGTTTTGAATTTCATTATTATATCTATTTTACTCTGGACTAAACTGCAGAAGGAGTCAAAATGAAAGATGTGAAAGACTCTACTACTCACCAGAACTCACTCGTTTCTATCGTCTGTTTCTTTAGGTTTTCCTTGTCTGCGATGGAAATGGTCGACCATTCCTTTGAACTGTGGAAAAAAAAAATCAAAGGAATAATAAAGAATTAAGTAAAGACTATCTTAATGCATCAGTCAGGCCTGGGTCATATTTTTGGAAATAATTCTGTATTTTTGAGCATTAAGGCAACAATCAACACAACTATCAGATTTCATGCTCCATCATAAAATAAATATTTATGATGTTGGTAAATGGAGAAACCTTAAACATGTTAGCTCTATTCAGTAAGAGGCTTCATATAAACAGAATTATTGCAACTATGACATATTTTCATAATAATTTAACGTTTTTAAAAAAAATCCTACTTTGCACTCCATGGTCCTTTCCACAGCACGAAACCCCAGGGATTGCGCAGGCGAATCAGGCGAACTTTGGTGTTCTTTGCAACTTCGTCACACTAGACACAAAAAACAATCTGTTAGCATTACTTTAAAAGGTCTTCCCTTACAAACAAATCTGCATTTCGAGTAAATAGACATTTTACTTTACCTCCGCCAGGCCGATGATAGAGTAGGCATGACCCCTCACCAGCCCCAGATCAGTCCGAGACTCCAGTTCACTGGCTGAAAAAACCTGAAAAGCAGATACAGCACACATCAGAGAAAAGTTCAGGCTGGATTTTTAAGGTGATATGTCTCGCTGAAAGATATTCTTTATTAATGTATTTAGAATAGAATAGAATAGAATTACTTTATTGATCCCAGACTGGGAAATAATTTAATTCTTTAATAATCATTTATTCTGAACATGATGGTTACAATCCAGGTTTCCTGAAATCAAAAGGAAAATAGATTTGAGGTACTTGCTCTTGCTCTTTTCTACTTCTACACCACTATAATTCAGAGGAAAATATTTGACAGATTTAGTTATGAGTAACTGTACACATTAATATTACATTCAAAACTATAAAAGAGCTCATAATAATGTATAAATCTATTCTGGAATTACATTTGGATTAATCGATTAGTCGACTGACAGATAGTTAATCAGTTTGTTGACAGTCGTTTTGCATATAATACAATTTCATGGTCACAGCTTTACAAACTTGAGGATTATCTAGATTTTTTTTTAATAATTATGAGGTTTATTCTGTTGGTTGGAAAAAAAAACAAGCATTGTGATAGCGAAAAAATAGCTCCACCTCGGCCAATTTGCGACATCAAATTCTGCTTTCATATGAATGCATGAGTAATAATAATCTAATGATATACTGTATGATATTATGAGAGTCACAGGGGCCATTTTTCTGCATTGAGGTGCCTAAACTACATTTTCCTTATCATATGTACATATTTGTACAGGACTTTAACATGTAATGTGGTATTTTTAACAGGTTTCAGTATGAGGTCTTTTATTTAAGTAAAAGTATATTAAAACTCCACCTCTAGATAGAGGGACACAGGCTGAAAATAAATGCATCTATATAAATAAATGTTTATGAATGAGGTTTATTGTTCTATTTTTTACACATCCAGCTCCTCCTTCTGGCAGCTGATGTTTGTAACTTCTCCTCGTCTTTACTTCCCTCTTTTTCGTGACCCACTCACATCTATGGAGCAGCCCATCAGCGAGCCTCTCTGCAGTGCCTTCCTCATGATGTTGTAGAGCTCATTGGGCGCCTCAGACAGCTCAAAGAACTCCGTAACGCCACCTGTGAAATCCTCCATGGCTTCCAAAGTGTTGCCCCCTTTCAGTGCCTCATAAGACCCGTGCAACCTGAGAGAGAGGTCAATCATTCTGCTCAATGCGCTGACATATAGTGTATGACATGTAAGGTATGGATTCTACACTGTGTCTGCTGCCAATTTATGAAACATGAGGACAGACGAGTTGTGTGCCGGGTTACTGCCATTACACTGCAAAAGAATACATCTTAATGAGACACTTGAATCTTAAAGATTGTTTCAGCTGAAATAACTGTAGATATTATGCAAATGAGACAAGAGGTCATTAGTTTCAAGCATCGATCATCTTCTTTTTAGATCAAGTGGCACTATTTTGATGTCAGTGGGGTGATTTTCCTTGTGTCTTGACACCTGAAATGGTTTCATGTTCACCAGGCTTTCACTGTCTTCACACAAACTGAAGGCCCTGACCTCAGCTGAATGAAATAACATCACGGAGGGCTTTGCAGTGGACATTAACAGACTGTACTTACTTTGCGTAAGCTTTTTCCAAAAGGGCACTCCAGAACTCGTTATTCCTAAAAGATTTGGTGAAAACCAGCTTGTTGTTGCAGGTGGGGATACGGTCGTCCACAACCACATCGATCCATTCGCCATAACGCCAGAACTGAGTATCAGAACAAAGAACATGCAGTGATTAGACAGAGGATAATTTATCACTGAGTGAAGAAAAGCTCAAGTCAGATTTTCGATTATCAGTTGATTCACATCTGTTAAACAAGGTCTGTGAAAACATTTGAAAGAATGTAGAATGCCTGACCAATACTGAATTACAAAGGTCGTTATTGATTGATATCAATATTTTAGAGTTTACAAAAAAGCTGACACCAACATATGAGCTTATAGTAAAAGGATTCGTTGAAATGTTACATAATTTCAAAGGTTAAATGACAGTATAAGGAGCTAGAACCAGCAGGAAGTTTATTTCAGCATTAAAATTGGAAATGGGGAGAAAGCTAGCTTGGCTCTGTCCACAGATAACAAGAAATAACACATTATATCTTGTTTTATCTACTTTGCTGTTTTTGGGGGCATTCTCAGCAGAAGGCATAGTTTCTATAGTGTTGAACTATTTCTTATTAAGGCTCCTTAAAATTTTGTTGTTAAAAAATTATGACCTAGATACACAGTAAATGGGACATTTTACAGTAAAACAATACATTTCATAAAGCTCAGTGCTCTATGGTGGACAAACTATGTAAATGAGGATATTCTTTGAATTATCTGTAACTCCTGCAATTTTCTGTTTCCAAAAAAAATGCAAAAAATCATATGTCAGCATCATATTGTTAACACTATTTATGTATTGTGGTGCTGTGCTCTATTGTACCACCTGTTGTGTGTCTTGTATGCACAGTTGCACATTACCCTACCGGGGGATTAATAAAGTATTTGGTATCAAAATGTATTGTATCATATGGAACGAATGAAAGCATATAATCTCTTATTGTACTATATGGAAGAGTATAGTATTGTATTGTAACATACCGTACCATACCTCGTATCGTGTCATATCGTATCATATCGTATTGCAACGTATCGTATCATGTCACATCGTATCATAGATACCTTAGATATCGTAGATATTATAGACTCATTCAGGTAATAATACATTATAATTATGAATTACTATTATATTACATTTCTACCATATATCCATCTAAATCCTTCACACTGGACATTTATGAGCCACTACAACAAAATGCAGAATATGTCATATATCCATTTAAAAACCTGGAAATGAAAGATGCCCGCGTAGTTCTCAGTGAAGCTCTGATCAGGGGGAATCACTCTGTACAGCAGCTTCTCATTGACCGTCAGACAGGCGATGGCAGCCAGCAACCAGCAGTCACCTGTCAACAGCACATTCATGAACTATGAAACACTTGATCCAAGCATACCGCTTTGTGAAGTGACGCAGTTGTCACAGATTAAAACTATGTTGCTGCAGGTGTCATCAACAGCTCCCAGGTGTATCAGTAGGGGTAAGGTTAATTCTCAGTTACTGCAGCTGCTCAGCGTATTCTCAACTCCATCCCACATGGAACATGTCTTGGCTGTACTTCACTTTCTTGACGTTTCTCCCAACAGGAGTGCTCGTACAGAAGGTATAAGTAGCCTTATTATGCTGAGACACATTTTAAGTTTTCCACTGTTTCCACTGTTAAGGGCCAAAACTAAATATATAAATACACAAATGATTGTATAGTTAAATGCCTAAAAAAATCATACAAGTAATGCTTAATGAACATATCATTTTATATTTAAATGTTTTTTATTTATTTGCATTTTATTATACAAATATGTTTGTATTCATTTATTTAGGCATTTAAGTATACAATTATTTATGTATCTGTATATTTACATATATATTTCATTTTGGCCCTCAAGACCCTAACTTTCTTTTCTATCACATTCTTATTTTTTTATTCTTTTTCTTATTTAAACATTGAATTAAAGGACTTTTCAAGGACTTTCCAGGCCTAATTCCGTCCAAACAACACAGCATGATAAGGGTACTCGTTACTAGACTGAGAACTAATGAGAACTAGAAGGCTTTACAGAATCTCAATTAAAAAACAACAACAATTAAAAACTACTCACTATTTATGAAAAAATATATTATTTTTCCTAAAATTCACAAATGTCTACTACCTATGGTAATGGTTCACCAGAAAAGGGTCCATGTATGCACCATAAAGGTTTGATATATAGAATGGAGAATCAGGGAAAGTCAGTAATCAGTAATCAGTTATTTCAGTTCCCAATTCCAGTTCCATTCCCCAACAGCACGGTGTACTTCAGTACTTTTGAATCATTTGTTCGAAAGCAGAAACTGTTTAATTGTTACCCAATTCTCCTTGACAGATGTCTGTCCGGTTGGCTCCATCGATGATGAACTGGGGGTTTTCACAAATTTCCTGTCAGAGAGAAAAACAGAGAGTTAGAGGGTGTGATTTGTGAGCATGTTGCAAAATATCAACGCCACGGTTCTCACAGTGAAATGAGATGAAATGAGAGATGCACTATTGCCATTTTTAAATGTATTGATCCGATCTCTATAACAAGGACAAATACTCGTTTAGCTATGCTCCACTATGAATTCTCCAGCAAGACAACATGTTCTCCTTGTTGTCAAAAGACATATGAGGTCATGTTGCTCCTCGGACAAAAATGCTGCACGATCATTATTTAATTTAAAAACCTCAGTCATTTCTTTTATCAACCAAACTCAGTTGAAAACAAGTTGTCTTTAATTTCATTGCGTTTATGTATTTTTTGATGACTGAGCACTTCATGTTCATCAGATTTTTCGTAAACATATTTCTGAAATTCATTTCAGGGTTTTGTTTTGTTCACTTTTCAACTCAGCACCTGCACTTTTTTAGTCTTGTCAGTGCATGTATATTCCTATTTTTTTTTTTATTTACATCATTTTGGTATTGGCCGACATCTAAAACCTCACAACAATTTAATATCTGTATTTACAAATCCACACCTGACATGATTCATAATATGAGGACATGACCCTGAAACTGAAAGCGAGTGGGAGAAACCCCCTCTGCATTCGCTGCATATTTATGAGGAAGCAGCTGTTGGAGGTCGCCTGGTCACGACCTGTTAGTCGTCTAAACAAGTGATAATGTTGTGTGAGCCTTCACCTCATAACTATGTATTTCTGTCAAGGCAGAGTTATGGACTGTGTCTCTGGTCCTAATGGAAATTACTAAATTATTATCCATCTCTATCATATATTCACACTCTTACTGAATGGATTTTATGATTTATTCTTCTCATTCTTTGACCTCTGGACGTTATTACAGGCTATGTTTTTTGTTTATATGGAATATTGTTTTGGCGCTCATATTCTTGAATGATTGCATTGTCTCCTGTAAGGCTCCTGTAAGTCCTTCCAAACTTCTGGATTTGGGTCACAAGATACATTTAAGGGTGAAACAATATGATTAGAAGAATAAGAAAGAAAACATGTATTTCTGTTCACCAATTATGCTATTCTTTTTCTATTTTCTTGAAAATATTGGATATTTTACCTCTTCAGGCCTCTACAAGTCCTTCAAATAAGACAATTAGAGAATAAAAAAAATTAAAAATCAACACCAAAACATGTGAATAAGGGTCAAAAGTCAAGTCTGCTGGGAACTGTTGGTCTTCAAGGGGAGAAACTAAACATGAAGTCTTGTGTAAACATTTGCGGAACTTTAAAATACACATTTTTACAGTCCGTTTTCTCAAAATGAATCTTTTCTCAGGCAGAAAGCTCCACTTTGGTAGCACTTAAATAAACCAAACATTCCAGTTTTGATCCCACCTATATTTTGAAGGCTTTTACACAGTTGTTTGTTCATATATAACTCATAGTCAGATTTATTAAAAAACAAGACAAAAATTTATTTTATGGCTGTATTTTCTGAATTATGGAGTGATTCAAAAGCCATATTCAAAATTCCCTCTGTAAAACCTTTGCCTCTGATGTGTCAACATAATTAAACAAGAATGTTTAACTTGGCTTGATCTAATGGCCAGACTTTGGTTCTGGAAATATAAGCAAATTAGCCGATATGTAATTAGATAATTTGCACATTTCAACATGTAATTTCAGAAAACTACCTGTCACCTGTAGCATCTGCCAGTATAATATAACAAGAAAGAGGGTCATAGAAGGCATGAAATAAAGATATCAGAAATCAAGTTTTGATTCAGGAGACTCACAGCAGTGACTGCCTTCCCCTCATCACACAACTAACCGTAACTGAGGTCGTACAAATGCTGCCTCATGTTCCGGATTTAGAGCGTGCTCTCCTGCTGAACCCTGGACGGGATTCATGTATCACTAATCTCAGCTGAAAAGCTGGAGCTGCATTCATCATCGGTCATTAAACTACGATCAAGTTTCAGATTCATGTTACACTGGATCATTTCTATGTTCAGTCTATCATGTGTTCACTTGAATTAGAATAAAGACACATCAATATATTTGGACCTGATTTATGCTTATATTAGTGGTACAATAACTTTAATAATATTGTGGGAATTCATTTTTCATAGGTATCCTTGCCAATCACATAAACCTGAGAGAAGTTAACTGTCTAATCAGACGGGGCAGTGATTAAAAGTAACTAATTACTTTTACTCAAGTTGCTTAAAAAAAAATCTCTTTTGATTGTTCATTATTTTAGGAAAAAGGCAGTAATTTGCTTTAATGACTGTAATTTAACAAGAGGATTGATGGGCCTACCAGTCCCATGTCTTCGAGGTAAATATAAAACCACAGCCAGTTAGTTTAGCATAAAGACTGTAAATAACACCTCAAAATGATATGATGAGCAACACATATCACATGTGGAACAACATTTCACATACAGGCTTAGATATACTTCTCGGGCAGCCGTTTCCCCTTCAGTCCCAGTCAAAAACTACACTTTGTCTTCTCGGCAGAAAGTGCACTGTATCTCAATGCATGATGGTATGTAATGCTTGGTTAGTGACCTCTGGTTGAGCAATACTTTACACAATGCATTGTGGGATACATTGAGTCAACTACTCATTCAGGGTATCATAAGTGCATCACGATACATTTGGACTGCATTACTATTTCCACTTCACTAAGTTTACCTGGTATCTGTGGTTACTTGTTACACTGAAGATTAATGATTTAACTACCAACAGTACATTAAGTCAAGCCCGGCCCAATATATCCAGCCTGTCGCTGATATATCTGTATTTGCAAATACAGTTTGTCTTCTTTTTTTTAGAGATAATAAAACAGAAGAAGATGCTCGGGGGGGGATACAAAATGATTTATCTCCCTGGAGTCAGTGCATTGATGTCATTTTGGACGATAAATTCTGCTGGTAAACTGTAAAACATCCTTGTCACAGCTGTTCAATAACAACATCAGGAATCATTGCAAAAAAAATGTGTCAACCAATACACTGATATTGCAATCTTGTATATCAGGCCGAAGGATTTAGTATTGACGTGCACTTCAGGCTCCACCTTGGCAAAAACATTCAATAGAAAAAAACCTACTTATGCACTGATAATAATAATAATGATCTGATGATGTACAAACTATGACGTAGTCTGACATATATAATAATATAACAGTCTGATATGGATCATTTTGGATTGAAAGAGCTCTCTGATTTTTGCTGATCAGAGTACTTTTGCTTGGTGTGTACCTACTTAAGTGTTGGTTCGGGGTTTGTGTCGATCATCGTGTCCGCTTTCCTGTCTCTTATGTTTGTATGTAAGTATGTTGGCACTTTGAGGCGACGACGCAGGACTAAAATAAATATATTTCGCCAGATTCAGGGCTAAGTCAGAACCGTTTGTGTTGGAAGACCTCCTGTGTGAGAGTCAGCTGTCTGTGATTGTAGAAGGTGACAACCCGGAGCTATGCATCCGCAACCATGTGGCCACCCAACCCCATGTGTTGTGGAGGAAGTGATGAGAAACACAGGCACTTTGGAGAAGGGTTCACTTTTGCATGGCACGCGGCTGGCACTCACCGAGGGACGCTTCCACTCAATCTTCATGGCAGACTTGTGACTGTAGAAGAGTGAGGAGTCGTTTGCGGGGAACAGAGGGTCTTCAAACACCACCTTCTTCTTCACGTATTTGTCTCGCAGCTCCAAAAAAGTCTTAAGGCGCTTGGCATCCTTGACGGCCTCGTTTCTGCTTAGAATCGCCGAGTAGATGGAGTTAGTCCCAGCAGGAGGGTATTCAGCTTTGTCATCAGGCCCAGCTGATGCTTGAGTCTCATAAAGAACTTTCACCTTTGTGTCTTCAACGAGAGGAACTTTACCGTTATATGTCTCGTCCCCCATTTTATCAGTGAACACTTCAGCCTTTGGTGTTCCTGTTTCAAAGTCACTTTATAAAGAGCCACAGAAAAAAAGAAGAAACCCAGGAGTCCTTCCTTATGTGCGGAAACAGAGCTTCAACTTGCAAAACAGCCCGAAGAAACTTCCTGTGTCCTCGGTAATCACTTTTAGTTCCTTTATTTGGCTGGAAGTACTGTCACTGCTGCATAAGTGGTCACACCAACAGCCTCTCACACCAGCACTCACTCACTGTTGTGTCCCTGGAGCTGGCTGGACCTAAATATAGGCCTGTTTAAAGGGAGGGAGGAGGCTTCTCGAAGAGAGACACCGGCCAGGTCACAAGATTTTCAGATCACAGTGTGCCGATCAGGGAGACTGTCCAAAATCTGTGCATCTCAGATAATATATGAGGAAGCACTTTTGGAAAGGTTTGATCAAAATCAGGTCATAAATCCAGTGTGCACTAGCCTTTAAATGTGTCCTAGGGGATAAAAAGTGTATAGTTAGTTCTTATAATTAACAACAAACCTATATATTTACTGATAATTACTCATTATATTATCTTAATTCATCTTATTTTAATACACCATGTGAATTACTGTATTATAATGACTCCAAACTTCAGTTCTACATCTATAATATACAGTTATAATGACACCTAGTGGTGAAACAAACGCCTTGACATTTACTTCCTCTCCAGCTGGTCAGACTGAACAAACCAGTCATCATTGCTCAGTGTTCAGTTGGCCTGATTCTCTGTCAGTCTCTGCCCATATCAAATAAGACCAGGGGGGCTGCTGGGCGCATGGTTGCCAGGTTTGCGGAAAATCCGCATTCTTGTTTCAAGTATCAACAAGGGTGATTGGACCTCTTGACAAGAATTGTGCAGTTAGACTGAAAGTATGTTGTGTCGCATGGTAAAACTCATGGTAAGTGAACACTGTGAGATGCTTGTTCTTATTTTTATTTATTAAGTCAGACAATAAGTTAAATATTTGACAATTTTCACCTGAAACCAGGAAGATTTCTAATTTTTGATCACTTTTTTTCACTGGTAGAAATGGGCTCCTGTTATACTTTTCAAGCTATTATTGGTAATATCTGCCAGTGTTGTCTGGCAATTAGTTTTTTTGACTATACCTTCCACAGTGCATGTAGGCCTTGTGCAGTTTTAATAAAGAAATTTAACACAGAATTGCATTCATGATCATCTAGTGACTTTTTCCATCTCAGTCTTAGATAATTAGCTGCAGAGAAGTGTGTTCAGATCCTGCGATCATGACCATGTTAAAGGGCAGAAATGTGCTAATGTTCCCCTTCTGACCACCACAGCCACAGGTGCCCTGTCACCCCTAACCCTAACCCCAACCCGATCACCGCGTTCAGCAATGTCTCCTGTTACTCAACATATAAATATTTGGGTGATAACCATTACACTTTTTTCAGAAATCGCAGGAGTTTGGGAAGTGTTTTCCCATTCATTCTTATGGGGACATTTTCAACTTTGGCTCTGCTACTGCTCCCAGAGAAACTGGAGAAACAATTCTCTTCAGCTTGATTTGGATCCCACATCTTTTGCTTTACACAGACAATATATACATAGAAATTCAGGAAATCGTGTTGGCTATCAGCTGATGGTCTCATTTCAGATGTAGGACTTACAGTTTGGGCTGTTGAAGCCCCAGAGCGACAAGCACTCCAGCAACTCCGAGATAAGCCGCAATGTTAATTTTGAGCCCTGGTGCCCTCATTTTTCACTCTACAGAAAAAAAACGACATCAGAGCATTAAGCAATGTCTCCTGGTAATCAATATATAAATATTTTGGGGATAACCATTACACTTTTTTCAAAAATCACAGGAGTTTGGGAGCCATTTTTCCATTCATTCTTATGGGGACATTTTCAACTTTGGCTCTGCTACTGTTCCAGCATATGTGCAGCCAGAGACACT
>OMLP01022824.1:0-15525 GCA_900302685.1 Spondyliosoma cantharus | reverse complement strand
TCTCTTTCTGTGTTGGTAGACATTATTGGTTTCGAGAAGAGAATTACACTGGTGTTTCTGTGTGTGTGTGTGTGTGTGCATACCATGGAAACGCTCACACAAAGAACACTCAAACATTCAAACATGTTCAAACATAATTAATTGTTCATACAACTGTAATTTCACATCCTAACAATTTCTAATAGAAGGCTAAAAACAGTGGCAGCTCCATCAGTGAAAAGTGTTCTGCATGGTGGCTTTACACTTAATTGGTTGTGCTTGAGAAATTATACATTTAAACTTCCACCTACAGAACATTGCTGCAGATATCGCATTATGTGTGAAATATGAAATACGGGCGATGCAAAATATCCCTATTACACAACCATTAGGAACTTCTCCATGGTCGCCTTTAAAGTGTTGCTATCTGATAAGCCAGCCATAGTGCTGCCCTAATTTCTCTAATTGGATGCCGGTAAAATAACAATCAAGAGAAATGGTCTGTAATACACTCGCCAAGCCCAGTGCATATTATGGACTGTGCTCCTCTGAGACTTTATTAGGGATCCAATATGAGCCACCACTGAGGGATTTGGCTTCGTATAGTAAAGGGTGGATTCTAATCAAATAATAGTCATGTATAAGGGACGAGTTTGGCGCAGGATTACACAATCTGGTGTGATTACCTGCTCTCTCTGTAAAAGTAATGAACATACTTTATCAGCCGGAGGAAATGATCCGAACAGAGGTTTGTGGAGCATATGCAGTATAGTTTCTATGTGCACATGCACTGCACATGTGTGTGATGTTCAAAATATGTGGTAGACCTTGGAGCCAGTGCATAGTATGCACCTCAGACTGATGAACATGTCTTCCATTTTGAGGTCGATCTGTCCCATGACAGCCCTACTGGACCCATCAGCATTGTACTTGTGTTAAAGTCTGTAATTACAGCAAAGAAACACGATCCAATGACGCGCAACGTCAACAACTGGCTCTTATATGTTGAAGGTTTAGTGTTAGGGATGTCCCGATCAGGTTTTTTTTACCCCGATCCCGATCCGAGTCCTTTAATATTTAGTAAATGCCGATACCGAGTCCCGATCCGATACTTTGCCTTAACTAATATTTTCCTGGATAATACAACTGCATTAAGAAAAACAATACCTGCATCCAAGCTCTTCCTTAATAGGTTTTTATTTTATTTTGTTAAAACAAAGTATATACTTTCATATTGCTCTTTCTTATTCTGCATATGCTATTGCAACATTGGCCTACCACCTTCCTTGCGTTAGCAGGTGAGTCTGTGATGCTGCACTGTGACAGCAAACCCTCATGTACAGCCAGCTGAAGTGTGTGCGAGATGCAGCCCACACTTGGTACCTCCATATCATCCATTGCTTTTCATATTCTTTATGTTGTCACGTAAAATGAAATCGACCTGTTGCTTGTCTATTTCACATGCATTCAGCATCTCCTAGGTTGCCTGTTTTACATGTTCTGTTGTATGAAACCCACGAAATTTGTTTATACCGACACGTTGTAACTCAAAAGTGGAGTCAATGTAATGCAATGCCGAGGTGGTAGGGCATACCGGGGATTCAAAAACTCCAGGTGACGATGTATTAAATGATATTCTCTGTAATATTTTATCGTATCAAATGAGTAGTATTAAATGCAGCTCTTTTGTTACCTTCTCATGAAACGGTTGTATTGCAGATGTTACATGTTGCGTTGGACTGCTTTTGCAAAGTTATTTCCACACTGCAGACATTTTATCCACAGGTTTGCCAGAGCAACTGAGTTCTGCCACAAATTGTGCTCTGACATAAAGAAAAAAAAAATCGGCCTTGGATCCCCGTTCAAAATTGCCGATCCCCGATCAGTGGAAATATGCCCATATCGGCACCAATCCGGATCCTGTCATGTCGGTTACAGCTTTTCTATAGTATGTATGGTCGCTGCTCATCCGTCTCCTATATTATGATGACAGGATATTGCTCACATACAGGACAGCTGTCTGCAGACTCTGTTACTTGACAGACAGAAGCACCAAGAGAGTGACAGTGAAAGGAAATGACAGATCATTTATAGAAGAAGGCTGTAGCACTGCGAAGATAAATAGATGTAAACAAAGATGTGAACATTTCGATGATTATTCCTATGAAGTTTGCAGTGTGGTCTGTGTGAATTTATCTGTGGCCCTTTGCTATACCATTTTTCTGTGAATACACATTTTTGCACCAGTTTGCTGGGTGCAGCATGGTTGCCCCCGTAGGGATTTAACCATGCTTTTGTCCCCACCAGCAGAGGCCCCTCCCTTGGGAGCAATGCATTCATAGCGTTGGTCCCTGCTGATGGATGGAGCTGCAGAGGAGGGAAAACGACCCACAGATGTGGAAAGTAAAAACACCATCCCGCACACACATTTTGATTCAGATTTTTTTAGGGGTGCAAATTTTAAACAATGTCCTTAATTGATGGTCAGCTGCTTTAAAAATCAATTATTGATTGACATATAAAATATGTTAGATGTTTGTCCATTACAAACTGTTTTAACAACTGACATGATCTGCTCTAAAATCAGAGCAAGCTACATTAGGAGTTAGAAGAACAGATACAGTTAACACTAAGTTAATTGAATGATAACTAAATAGCACAATATAATGGGTTAATTTTCCTGGTGGACCTCCCATATGTTGCAGTTCAACAACTGGCCCACCTAAACTAAGTAGCTTAAGTGTTATAATATCAGTTTTTGTAGGATGTCTTTTTGTGTTAAGGTTAGGGTTATTACTTGAATTTTAATTAAAATACATTTTCTAATATCAGTATTTATTAAGAAAGTATTTGTAATTTGCAACAAGATACCTTTTGATGTATTTGTCTCCAGTTGTTTGTTAATACATTTTTTATTGGTTAAAATCTTAACAGCACTTAATTGATCAATGTTTAATCATCAACTATCCTTTAGTCTCCAGAGCTGTACCAATAACTTGGCCAGGATGGTATGTTGGCTGATATCAGTTAATTTCAGTTATATGGATGTAGTTATATAAATTCAAAGCTGAACTTGGTTTGAGGTATTCAGATCCTGTATCGCCTTTACATAGTAAACATAATAATTCTGCCCTGTGTCTTAGTCGCAGTTTAAAAAAAAGAAAGAAAAGAAAACCAAAGACATGTTCCGATGTTCTGTTGTTATTTTAAACATTTCCCTATTTGTGCATGTCTATGCAAAAACCCTTTCAATATGCCCTGTGAAAATGTGTGTGTTCACATGTACGCTTATAAATCCAAGCACACAATTAATGTGAGGTCAAGTCCTGATAGTTGCTCTTTTGAGAACTATTGCTGTGTAATTTCACATTCATTAGGTATTCCCCTCCAACCATTTCTGCAAGAAGATAGTGCCATAATTTTATGAATTGCCCTGCAAGCAGACTTGATATAATGCATCTATTCCCCCACTCCCTGCTCTGCGCTGTGCATTTACCGGCCTAAATTCAGCTGTGAAACATGCTTCAGATGTAGTCTTCGAAGTATAGCTCTAGGTGTTATGCATTCCGCTCAATTGTGCCTGAATACCTCCCTTAAAAACATCTCAAAAACCAATCTAGCTTGTTCTCCTGTGCCCAAACACATCCCAGCGCACCACTGTGCATTTTATTAAACTCTAATTACTGTATATTTCTTTTCCCCTTCATTTATGTATTTTTATTTTTAGTTGGACTGAAGTCTAACCACACCCAAAGGGCACTCTGTTTTTTGTCGAGCTACCCTGGGCCCAATTTACCATATTTCACCCTCACACCTATGAAGTTTGTTTACATCAAACTCTCATTTACACCACTGACTGGAAGGCGTAGTGGCTGTGGAGAAGATGTGTGCAGAGAGAGGCCAACTAAATGATTTAGTAGACAAGGTTAAATGAGTAGTTTTGGTTAGATTGTTAGATAGTCTCTTTCTGAAATAAAAAGGAAATGGTTCAGTAGGGTTTTGTCTCAAGTGGTTTTCCAAGGTACAGTGTTGTTTGGCCTTCAACAGGTGCCCGATCAAAGTATTCACCTGTGTTGCACTTGTTTAGTTTCAAGGTCCAACCCTTGAAAGGTACCGCAAACAGGGGTCTTTGTAAGTGTTACTAACCTTGATGAAGTCTCCCTGGATGGCCACAGAGTTGAGATTTTTGTGGGAAAATTCTTCCACAGCCTCTAATGGGGGTTTTAAAAATGAAATTGCACACTTTTCTCTTGAAAACCTGTTTTTTGGGGGGTGTTAAGGGATTTCAGTACAATCGTCTTTGCACTTTGCAATTTAAGCTGATGTATATTTGTGGAATAGTTTACACATGATTTGTATAATGTCCCCCTCTAATAAACTTTGTTTTCATATGATCTTATTAAGGATGGCAAATTATTAGCATTATTATTGTTAGTTATTTTCAATTCAATTATTATTTAATCTATGAATTTTAAAAATGCTGTTTCTAATAGCGCTGTGCCCAAGGTGAACCCAAGTTTATCTTGTATTTTCCAAAACATAGAAAAACAAAAAAATTGATTCACAATAAAAAATTGTAACCAGAGAATGTTTGACTTTTTGCTTGATCAAAGAATAATGATTAATTATCAAGACTGCTGCTGGTTCATTTCCTTTCAATAGGACATTGGATTAATCAATTGATTGCTTCAGCTGTAATTGGGATACCTGTGCCATACCACATTGTGAGCAGCAGTTACGAGAACGTGAGTTACATATGACAGCATAGCAAAATTATTTCCGACTGTGAGGTTTCATCAAACTAGATCCTTGTATCTGCAGCTTTATTTGTCTTTTTCTTCCCTTTATTTTCACTGGGAAAAACACTGATCATTGTCCCCATATTGATGAAGATGAGTTTACACAGTTGCTGAACTTTTCGACTGAGGCTGCTAGGGGTGTAACAATACATGTATGTGTATTGAACCGTTGAACCGCACAGTTGAGTTCCCGAACGGAAGTTGTGTGTGTTTATTTTCCGCCTATCCCTTGTCGCTAAAGTCTCCTGCTTGGGAACACTTTGGCTTCCTGGTTAAATATTGCAACGGAGAAAGACATGTTTCCAGTGTGACTGTTTAACTGGTGTTCATTTTAACTGGCGAGGGTCCCAGGTGTGCTGGAGGTGTGGTTTGAGAATCCCGTCTTGAGAGGGGTCGACCGTCTTCGGACATGTTCGCTAAACAGGAAAAACATTCCGATCGCCCTGCTCATTGATCCAAGTAATGTATATGCATATTCATTTTGACGTGGCTTGAACACTACTATTCCACACGGAGATGCCGGACCACTGCAAACCACTGTTTAACGAGCGCTCCGGAGCACACAGTGACAGTGTATGTGACAGTGTCGATGCCTGTCCAAAAAACGAAACTGTCAATAAATTGTACAAAAGTGCATATTTTCGTCCTTATATCTTCGTAATTAAAGCCTGTACTCACAAATAACTCATGGGTGGTTCACAAAAGTTCTGAATACACAACAAGCAAATTTATGTTTTGCATTTTGTTCCCATACTGTACCGAAAATGAACCGAACCGTGACCTCAAAACCGAGGTACATATCGAACTGTGATTTTTGTGCATCATTACACCCCTACTTCATACTCATACAGAGGACCAAAAAAGTCCATAAAAGTAAAACCAATTTGAGCACTCTGCTCTCAGCAAAACATTTTTGCATGGCTATATACCACCATACCTATTAGTTTTGGAGAGCAAACTGAAACTATATAATATGGATTACCAAGCCAAAATAGGAAAAACCTGTCCTAATACTCAAAAACTCCACTGTACTATCTTTGCCGTTATTCTCTTGACAGTCAGTGCAGATTTCTTGACAAGGACTGATATGATTGTCATGGGCTGCTACATGGTGACAACACGAAACCAACAATATATTATTTTTTAAGTCATAAATTGCAAATCTTTATTTTGGGCTTTGAATCTACAAATGAAGTCAGACTCTGACCTTTCAATCATGGTCCCGTTCTGGATCATCCATACGTCACAGTAGGTCCTGGCCACCAGCATTGCAGCAATAAAGATTAGGTACCCAGTCTAAGGTGAACACAACAACCACAAAGAATAGTTAGAAGAGCCTGTAAAACACACACATCATACAGTTCTTTATCATCCTGCACTTCAGTCACCTCTTATCTACTGACTGGATAAGACTGAATGGAACCAGAGGAGCCATGTGGCTTTGACCTTGGCTTATGGTGCTGTTGCATCTGTGCCAAAGGGCTCTGCTGTGTTGTGCTATTCTATCAAAATTAGACACTCAGTGTATCTTTAACAGCAAGATAAATGGACTAAGTTGATTATCGGACAAAAAAGTTGCAGAACTGAAATCGGCGACTGAATTTGATTTGAAACTGGCTAGATTTTTACATAATGGGTATTCTTTTGGTACGTTTTGTTTTGTAGATATTTTCATACCAATTCAATTAATGTTTAACAATAAAATGTGTTCTTTCTTTTTACAAGTTTTTATTTGTAAACTTTGAGACCTTTCTTTAATTAGGAAACAAATGTACACATGCATTTATGTTAACAAACAGACTAACATAATGTTATCAAATCTTTTTAAATATTCATATTTTTTATGATGTAGCATTAGACAACCAGGGTCCAAAATGAATACCCACCAAGACCAATGGCAGGCAGATTTTTGAAGGCTATCAGCCTCACTAACGGCTAAATAAAATAGTAATGTAATAGCAAACTATATGCTGAAGCGAGATTGATTTAAAAGCCATCACTTTCGCCTCCATTGAGTCAGATCCCGTAGGATATGGCATTTTCAGTTGTGTAACTGCATTTAAATGACAAGATGACAAAACGGGTCATAACATTTGCCATTCTGCTGCTGTTATGCTGTTACTGAATTCTGGTCGTTCAAGCCAACACTTTTTCATAGTTGTAGCTGATTCCGCAGACAACGTCTTTCCAGAACTGGCAAAGTATACAGCGATAAATTCCGACCGGGCTGTTGGCAAAATATCACTTATGTTCCTGGATACTTCAGAAATAAGTACAACACACGGAGCTAACTGTGAATCTTATCAACACATTTCCCCAAAACAATAAACAAAAAGGGCGACGACGGAAGCGGTAAATGAACGTACATATTTAAGACCTAACTAAATGTAATTTAAGACCTATATGCAAAATATGGACATATTTAAGACTTTTTAAGGCCTAAAATTGAGATTGTCAAATTTTAGACTTTTAAATACTTTTTAAGACCCCGGGGAAACCCTGTCTAACTTTCCTACACCAGTTGGGATGAGTGCTGGAAATATCAACAACATGGTAAAGACAATACCAGCTTACAGCACTTTGATGTCATACCTCCATGCAGAAAAACCGAGGTACCATGATCCGCAGTATCTGGAGGATTCGGAGGAAGAAAACCTTGTCCACTGCTGCACGGTCTTTCCTGCCATCTTTCTGTATGAAGATATAATACAAAAGTTTAATACACAACAGCTAACTATTTACGACAACTTTATAGGGCCCAGACACTCGTGATGACATGACAGACTGACATACCTCAATACTCAGCGAGAGATCGGAGGCTCCTTTTCTTCTGAAAAAAAAAAAAGAACAATGATTAAGTCAGACAGATTATATTTGTTGTTAGGAGTGGGAAGTGTCCACTGAGTGTGCTTTAGAGATGTATGCGTGCTGCCCTCGCAGCAAGCTCACATAGACACTGTTAATGCTGGACATAGTACTTCTTACACTACATGCACAAGTAATATGAAGTATATTTACTGTGTACTTTTTGCCAAATCCTTTGTCAATGCCCTTTATAGAGAACAAGAATAGCCCACTTCGGCTTTTACTATACTGACAATGGAACAACACTTGAATGTTGCAATCTGCAAGAACTGTCTCGTGAAGGTCAAGTACATGGGCAACACAACAAACATGCATAGCCACTTCGTCCGTCATCATCCTGAGCTTGCCCTGTAGGACGGATAGCAATGCTAGTGCTAACGTTTCTGTAAGCCTGCCGTTCTACGTTCTCCAGACTCGGGTGATGTCCGAGTCTCACACCAGTGCTAACATGGCAGAAGTCATATGGAAGGCTACGGTGGAGTGGAAGCTTACTGGGAAAGAGCCAGCGGTTGTCATCGACAACGCATCTAATATGACTGTTGCTGTTGAGCTGACTGGATACTAGGGATGTAACGGTTACCAGAGTCACGGAAAACCTTTTAAGTTTTAATTACCATGGTAACCGCCATGGACGATAACCACGGTGTGGAAAACTTGCACCGCATGCGCAGCGTGCAACATGTGCTTGTTATGTAGTGAAGAAGAAACGGCAGAGGGAGGACTTGATAGTAGCGGCCCTCAAGGCATTTTTCCGCTTTCAAAGAGAACCAAATCTGAAGTCTGGGCGTATTGTGGTTATTATGCTCAGGCTGGTCGAGGATGGCAGCCCTGTCTGCAGAAGCTGCAAGAAGAAAGTTGTTGCGAGGGGCGGCAACACCTCCAGTTTACTTACTTTGACTTTACGGCCATCTGCCATAACGGTGATAATTTTGGTCACTATTACCACTGTGTGAAATTTTCATACCGTTACATCCCTACTGGATACCAACACAGTCGGTCTTATGCACATGTACTAAACCTCACTTCACAGCATGCCCTGAAAGTGACAGCTTTTGCTCGACTCATGGCGAGGGTCTGGAGGATTTCCACATTCTTCCACAGAAGCACCGCAGCCGCACTGAAGAGAAACCAAACGATGCTTGGACTGCCACATCACAAGCTCATCACAGATGTTGCTGTGCGGTGGAACAGCGCTTATGAGATGCTGGGCAGGTTTCTGCGATCTGTGCTGCCCTCTAGCACTGAAATGTATGTGCAGTCTGCAGTGCAGGTTTAAGTTAAAAATTTACATGGTGATAAGTACAAGTTAAAATGTGTGCCCAGGCTTTCATAGACCACCCAGTTGTTTATGATATTATAATGCACTGACTGAAATGTTTCTTTTTCATATGCAGTGAAATTTGCCAGTTTTTGTAAAACAATTTGATTTGGATTGTTAAGCAGCACTGATATGTGTCTATGTTTACAGAGAAGAAGTTGACGATACAAGCACTGAAATGTGTGTTTTGCACAGACAGAAAATATTTTGGTGAAGCATTATTTTGTATCATTCTTCCCTTAAAGACTTAAACATAACACAAGAACATTGGACAAGTTGAGGTCAGTGTGTGTTAAGACCCACTGTACAGTATATACTTTGTTTTACTTGGCTGTCATTCACGTGAAATTGATTGACAATGCTTTGTAATACCTGTGAAATGGATTTAGGGCAGTCAATAATTTCTGAATTTCTTCAGTGACACAGATATCATGATGTATCGTGGCTGACATTTCTTGCAATATATCGATTATCGCAGAATCGCTGTATTGTGATATTATCATTATCGTGGGCAAAATATCATGATAGTATAGTCATACCCAGCCCTAGTACCCATCCTGGTAATCATAATTCTAAGTGCTATATTGTAGGCCACTGGACTTCGATGTAGCAATTAGAATTAGGCTCACAAACTACTTATGGAAGAAGGTCTTTCATTCCCACATCTTAAGTCAGGCGAAAAGTTTTAACTTTGACAACAGACTTTTCTAAATCTATACAGCAAAGAGACTTCATACTACACTACTTGTAGTCTACTACACTCTGAGTCCAGCAGTAACAGTGCCTTGACCTACTAATAAAATACATATTTATTTTTAAAATCAAATTCAGGCAAAAAAGACTTATTCTTATTTTCTTAAAAGGAACATAAGTATTAAGTTCAGCTGTAATAGTGGCTTGAACAACTTATGGATGAAACGGTTGACACCTTATTTTGAAAACAGGAGGTTGTCAAACGTGTATCCTCGTGCTGACTTGGCCAACCCGACCCAATTTTATATACATTTTATTTTATATTTGGTGTGCTTGCGTCTTATATAATACATTGCAAGTCTTCTCTTAGGGTAAGACTTCCATAGCGCAAACTTTTCTTTGGAAAGTTAGAGAAATGTCACGATAGAGTCGCTAGCTCGCACTGAGCCATTTCTATGCATACTATATAAAAGTAAAAATATGGTCGCACTCCATATTTAGTGGTGGCTGGTTTGACAACGTAAAAACGAGAGGCGGCTGGATTGTCCTCAGTTGGTGACGAGGAATTGTGTTAGGTCGCGTTTTCCTCCGACCAGTGTGAAAGGGAGTCAGATACTGCGGAGGAGACAGACAATTCTATAATAGCAGCATGGAGTTCATGACGGTCGGATCGGTCAACATGGTGGCAAACCAACACAAACCACCTACTCACAAAAAAAATTCAGGAGTGTCCCTGGAGCAGGTCGCTGTCACCTGTCAGAATGGGGAGCTAGCAACTGCTTATTAGCATCCTGACAGACGTAACAAACCTACCTGTTGGCCGCGTTTTTCAGCACTTCAAAACGAACACCGCATTATTGTATTACCGTCCACTTACCCGGCCTGTTTGGGTGACCGTCTTCTGTGTTTCAGCAAGTATAAAACCAACAAAACACCGCCCGCTATGGAGGAGTTTTTCGCCGTCAGATATTTACTGATG
Organism: Spondyliosoma cantharus; assembly: GCA_900302685.1. Classification (NCBI taxonomy): domain Eukaryota; kingdom Metazoa; phylum Chordata; class Actinopteri; order Spariformes; family Sparidae; genus Spondyliosoma; species Spondyliosoma cantharus. The sequence goes on along the minus strand of OMLP01022824.1, from coordinate 4,892 downwards.
GCCGCCATGTTTCCGACACAACGACCGGTTTGGTTTAGGGTTTACTTCAGTTCAACAATGGCATTCTGGGAGTCTCACGCCATTTCTTCTTCTCCTTCTTTTGTAAATAACAGATCATATCGCCCCTAGTGTTTGGAGTACATAAACTACCAAAATCACAAATAAATAGCTCAATAAGAAAAATGAATAATAATACATAAATTCAGAGGCAAATATCGCTATTATTCAATATCCTGAAGCTTCAAAGGAAGCACAAAGAGACAATGGTCTGAATGTTAGATATTTGTTTCAAGCACAGCTGTTAAACTTCCCTATCTGTCATATTTTACTGCTCTTATATTGACTACGTGCAGTCCAAAACAGCTTGCTAAGCCGAAGTTTGTCACAAGCATCAGTTTTTCACTTTATATGATGAATATGATGTATAGAAAGTGTACCCACATTTCCTGAAGGCAAATGTTACTTCTAATTTCATATGGGTTACAACTGTCAAGTGACTGGGGAGACAACAGTGAATACTCCCTAGCATTTCAGATACACAGTGTAGTGCGCTCCCTTCTGCAACTACATCTCTAAACAACATACATTGGTTGATTAGCTTTACATTTCATATGGGTTGCAATTGTTTATCACAAATGCAGAACATGGATGACTACATTTTTTCACAAGGTGTTTGACTTCATCCCAGATAATGACGCAAGCCATATATTGATTGGGGGTGACTTTAATTGTTATCTGGATTCTTATTTAGATTTCTTCTGTTCGGTTTTCTTCTGCCCCCCAGCCAACATTCTTGCTGTAAAAACTCTTAATTTGATGAATTCAATGAAGGTGGTGGATATTTGGAGACTACAACATTTAATTTTTTTGTAAATAATTTTTTTTTAGACAGTCTTATTCAGAAATGTATACCTCCAAATCTACAGCTACACAGAATGACCATGATCAGTCTTTTGATTCGCTTCACTACCCACAACTGGATGCTGCTTTCAGGGAGAATTTTGACTTTTCGCTGTCTGAGATACAGGAAGCATTTCACACCGAAAAGGCAGCTGGACCAGGCGGGTTTGAGCCAAAGTTCTATAAAGCCTTAGAAGAAGTCCTTGCACCTACGTTCCCATCCTCTCTCAGTGAAGAAATAATTGTTTTATTTTTTTTAAAAAGACAAAAAGGTTCCTGGCACCTGACACCTAATGCACTACTAAACTATGATCTGAAAATAATTACAAAAATATTAGCAAATCGGTCGAGCAAGCACATAGCATATATCATCCACACAGACCATACAGGATTCATCCCGAGCAGGTACTTCTTCTGTAATATCCACACAATTCTATGCTTTTGTATGCTGTTTATGGCAAAGATGTTAAATCTGCTATATTTTCTTTAGATGCTCATAAGGCATTCAACATGATAGAGTGGCCCTATTTAATTGCATTGGATTTGGCGACACATTCACAAGATGGGTCAAAATATTATATGCTGATCCAGAATCCTTCATTCTCACAAATGGGGATAGATCCAGTCCATTCTCTTTGCAATGTGGCATTCATCAAGGGGACCCATATTCCCTCTTGCTTTTTAACATTGCATTTGAGCCCCTGGCAGTTGGCATTAGAGGGCATCCAGACATTAAAGGTGTCAAGTTGGGCAGTATTGAGTTATACCATAAATTGGATAAGAGCAAATGTATGCCTTTAGTGGTTCACTTTACAGATGACTTCCTGAAAAAAATACCATTTAGAGTAGTGAAAGGCTGTATAATCTGAGGCTTAAACTGACAAAGAACCTAAGGCATCTTTTCAAATTTAACTTGGAGCAAATATTGAGTCCTGGAGGGTCCTGCCCTTATCCATGATTGGACAGGTAAATGAAATCAAAATGGTGTGCATACCCAGATTTTATATCTTTTTCAAAACTTGCCCATATTTTTCAAATGCATCCTTTTTTAAGAAACTTGATACTATCATATTGCGCTTTATATGGGGTTACAAATCACACAGGATAGCCAAGGCTCTACGATCTACACAAACCACTCATGAAGGGTGGTCTTGGTCTGCTGATTTTAAAACACTACTACTGGGCAGTTTACCCCAGGACTCTTACCTACTGGAAATGCAGGGGTGAAAGGAACCCTTCATGATTATAGATACGTCTCTGCTGTTAAAAACCCTTTGCTTCATGTGTTTTTATTTTCAGGTCCTGCGTTGGTGAACAAGTCGATTCAAAAAACAAAACTTTACCTTTAATAATTTTTTGTGAACATTAAATCAGATAAAAGTGGCTCACCAATCTCCTAGCATTTCCATGCATTCAACCATATGCCAAAATTACTCATTCAAGCCTGGACAGTTAGATAGGGTGTTTGCAGTCTGGAGAGAGAGGAGTATTAGGACTTTTTTAGATCCGTACATGGGTGGCCAATTTGCATCATTTATTCAATTAAGTATTGTGTTTAACTTTCAAAATTCTCTCTTTGTTTATATCTTCTAGTCAGACACTGTGCTGTGCTGTGCTTGAAGTATGCACAAAATGCCCACACTTCGAGTCCACCCCTACCACCCATTATTTTCCTGAAAGTCTCCCTCCAGATTCCAAGCAGCTAATATCTAAATTTGTGAATTGCCTTTGAAACCAGGATAGTTTAACCCCAGGTTATCACCAATGTATCACAAGATGATAAAGAGACAACGCCTCTAAGTATAAATATTTAACTCAGACTGTTATGTTACTGTCCCTTTAAGTGTAGTTGATAGTTACACTCAGAGGGTGCTAAGGAGGGGTCATCTTAGTCTGAAAAACTATAAACTATCGTTTTTCCCCTTGCCAGCTGCTCAGTTCCATGTGGACGCTGGAGTTAACTGAGTACTGAGCTTGATGAAAATAAATCATATGTAAGAATTTCGAAACTGAGGAAAGACGTTTATGTACAATAGTTGATTGAGGAGCTGCAACTTCGCTTGGGACATTGAACATTGATATCCCATTGAGTAATTTTTGAGGAGCTCTTCAGTTCTGCGTCCACTGTCATCTGCTGTCATACATTCATATCCCACATCAAAGTTGTCCTCTCGCCTTCAGCAAGGGATTATCCACATCTCCCCTCCACCAAGTCTGCAGTAGTCACCTGGGACTACCTTGTGGGATGTTCATTGTGAAGAGGGCGGTAGGACTTTCTGAGTACACTAATTTTATTTTCCCTTTTTGTTTATCTATTTTTTTTTTAATTCAATTTATCGAACTAAATTCTGAATTCGATTTTTATTTCCTTTTCCCTGAGATCTCAGATGTTTGGGTTAATTGGTTGACTAGTTTTGAGTGAGCAAGATCTGGGGGAAAAAAAACGATATTTTAAGTGTGACAAAGTTTTGTAAATCCACTTGTGTGATTGTTATATAATTATTAAGACTGTTATACATACCATTTTTGTTGTTACTTACCTGATTTGGTGAAAAGAGTAACAAGGTTACTTTAATGTGTACCTCATAACTTTCACCTTCTGAGTGACAGTGACCTCAGGATGTTTATTGGTTGCAATGTAATTCCCTGAAATCACCAGTCCATTGTCATGTGTGTTATTTGGGGTGGATGTTGCAGGTCTACTTTAATGGTCCCACAAGTATATTTATGCCAATCTCCTCATTGAATCTAGATTAAAGGTCAACCCTCTGTCTCACATGCAGATATTCAACACTATCTTAAAGTAACAGGTTCGGGGGGTTACACTTTACCATTTCGTTTTCTTCTGAGAGCAAGAGCAAGACAGACCAGAGCCTGGTGCCTAGTCTTATTGGATATTCCCATCAGCCAGACTGCTATCACCTGGAAAGGCAAAAGTCCAATCACCAGCCACAGTGACACGTCCTGGCCAGCAGAGGGGGAGCATGTAACACCCCCACACTAAGATCCTGAACACGGTCCTGAGAGAGAGAGAGGAAACAAAAAAACAAAACAGATTAACACAAATATACAGTCATCTCAGGAGACAGTGTTCAGTTCAGACTACAAACGCGAACATTATCCCTGCCAGGGATATGTCTGACACATCACACACTGAAAGTCTGCACACGCAAACTCCAACTTATTAAGCTCCTATTTTTGTAATGCATTCTATGCAGAAAAACAAGCGGGTTATGATCTGTGTAAATGATAACAGGAACACTGGAGGAGCCAATATAAACTTTGAAATGCTCCAATGCGAATGTTTCTTTTTCGATCATCGAATGCCATTGTTGATGACAGTTTAGCTTCTTTGAAAATGAAGAAATCAGTTGCTCAACCCCATCAGAATCCTCTTGGAGGAGGACAGCACCCACACCGGTGTCACTGGCATTGACAGCTAACTTAAACGGAAGGTCATATCTAGGTGTAGAAAGAACAGGTGCAGCCTCTAAGAGGCTCTTTGTCTGCTCGAACGCTGACTGACAGGTTTCGGACCACTTGAATCTCACCTTCGGACTCAGTAGGTCAGTCAAAGGAGAGGCCACGGCAGAAAAATTCTTACAGAAGCAAAGATCTCCTTTTCGCGCTCAGTTTTTTTTTTTATTGAACAAGTTTCGCACATAAAAGACAAAAACGATAGAAACAGCATCGAAGCAACACAAGGTGAAGACAGGCAGCTAAAAACAATAAGTAATGAGACCAACGTTAAAATTAGATAACAAACAGACTAACAAACAAGCAAAAATAAATAAATAAATAAAACAAGAGTTTCAGGGAGCATGTATTGGAACACGAACTCTGTATCTGGGATGATGTATATAGGCATTTTCAACATGACGAGTGATGCTATTCCCCTGCCCCCCTCCAGGCCAAGTCCATCAGTCCTGATTTCATCCTCTGGGCCTTAGCAGGTCCCAGGTCGTCAAAGAAAGAGTCCCAAATCCTGTAGA
>OMLP01022823.1:15669-29009 GCA_900302685.1 Spondyliosoma cantharus | reverse complement strand
AATACACAATATATATTAGATTTCATATACTGAATACTTACAATAAAATAAGTCTCAAGATAAAATGTGATAAGATGTAGCAAACTAAAAATGATAAATCACGTAACAATATCTGTATAAAATGTTTAGCAGAAGATGAAAAGTCAGTGTAATATAATAGAAAAAGAAGTAGCTTACAATCAAAATACAATTTAGGCAAAGTGTTTCTTCTCAGCTAACTAGCATCAAGTTTAATTGATCCCTTCCTGGTTCACACAGAAATACAACTTATTGTTGCGTTTATTGTGTATATTGTTTTACAAGCTCGCCACCCAGCTGATATTACGTTGTTAGAAAACTCTATGTAATGAGGGGGGGGAAGGACAAACAGCTAATATATTAAGGGTTAAGTTAGGGTTCACCGTCTTAAAACATTTCTGCTAGTTATTGGTTGGGAAACAAATTAAACTTGATATTGTTATATTAAATTAAGATATTAAGAAGGAGGTTGTGGCAGTTTGTCATAAATCAAGGGGAGGGTCTAACAAAACATTATAATTAATGTTGGAGAGGGCCTTTTTCTAAAAGTGAAAGACAAGTTGATTTACACACAGTCCCTATTAGAGTTGTAACATTGAATCTTCGCTGTGTAGAATTTGCAAACAAGAGGGGAAAGAGGAAATGGGGAAAGAAAGAAAGAAAGAAAGAAAGAAAGAAAGAAAGAAAGAGTGTTGATAAGTGCTTATCCATTCATCAACACAATGTGTGTGACTGTAGGGCAAAAGTGCTTCGACCTGCATGCAAACTATACAGTCTGATTCCACTGTACTGTTGACTCCACTGCGTTGACATTTTCACTCATAAAAAAAACAAAAAGACAGACGTTTCTCTGGCAGAGATCTGTGTGTGTCACTCACTCACAAACCCGATTACAGCCGCTGATAGAATTATCATATTTACAATAAGACCTTTCCATTATAACGCTCCGCTATTGTGCTCCAGATAGCTGCGGTATGTGATGAAATACAACGTAGGCAAGACGCAGACAGTAAATGTCAGACCAATTTGACAGACGGGGAGGAAAACACTGAGACAGATTTCCTGACAAAGTGAAAAATGAAATTGAAAAATGGGCAAAATGACACTGACTGTGATCAGAGGTGCCTTGTTTTTATGTACATATTAAAATGCACAACAGATCAATAGTGCTGCTTTGGGTTGAGTACATAGACAAAGTTTGAAGGTGTTTTTTTATTTAAATTCTCCCCCGAAAAATGACATGTATAAATGGGAGAGAAGTGTGGTCAAAGGGAAAGATTAGTTTCAAGTGCAATTCAGTAAGCTCTTGGTTACCTCTTCACCAGGAAGACTCTGGGAATGTTTAACATGCCGCACTCTGGTTTGGACCTTTTCTTGGCTCCGTGCCTCATGAGTGTAATTTGGATGAGTGCAGCTCGCTTGCCTTTGGGCTCATTAACAACAATATAAACAGTAATTACTGTGATCGCCTAATTAATTCATTTAAAAATGCTGCATGGCGTAAAAGGCATGAGTAAATCTTTTCAGGAGATAACAATTTTACGGAATCATTGTTGACATAATTAGCAATTTCATGTTCCAAAATACAACAGAAATAATTAAAAACTTTTTTTTTTTTTGTCCTATTTCATGCATTTATTCTTTTATTATTCAGATTGCTGCCGCTTTTTCTTTCCTTTCGGGCTAAGCCAGCTTTCTGTGAGTTATCCTTCTCTGATCCCGTCTCTGTCTGCATGGCGGCTCTGCAGTCCTGATAAATGTAATCCTCTCCTCTGGACACACTCTTTTGTTTTTGGGCCATTTCAACGCTCTCCTCTGATCACCAAGCTTTGCTCATTATAGAATTCTCTGCCTACATTCAGTAGGTTTTGTCAAGGTAAAGAATGGTCATTTGGCCCTCAATTGTCCATTAATTCTATCTGGTTTATTGGCGAGTTAATTGTGATTAACAGCAATTAAGATTTGGCTGAACAAAAAGTGGATTTGTCGAGGCTGTGCACAATGAACGATGACATCTCTACATTTCTTCTGCCACACCCACATTCTGCAAAGATTTTCTCCAAAACAATTTCAATTGAGCCGCACACAAAGCAGCATAGATATGTTCCATGACAACAAGTTCTTACACTTTCTATATGAAGGCTAAGATCAGCTCGTGTGCAAAAATCAACACCCAGAGAAGAAGAATATAGCAAGCGCACGCAGGTTTTGTGTTTATCTAAACTATTTCATCATCAAATCTACTGTTCTGATTGATCAACGCTTTAATGGAAGAAACATTAGGGGCACAAGAAGCGAGCCACAATGTGAGAAGCATGTGACAAAGTGGTTTATGTCACAGGCTCAGTCCTCTGACCCTTCAAAACCCCAATTAGTATTCCCGCAGAATTTATTACCACGCCTGGCATCACTTCTTGTTGATTACCTCTCTACTCATTAAAGTGAGAGCAGATTTATGGACAGATCTGACTGATGCATGGGTGAGAGGAGAGGGGGGAGGGCGAAAAAAAAAAAAAAAAAATCTCACTATGTCAAAATGGTGACAAATTTATACAGGACCCATTGCAGGGTGGTTGATGGTTTAAAAGGTGCCAGAGATTAATAAGCATAGTTACTTTGATCGAAACAGAGGCAGGGGGTTATGGGAGGTAACCCGTTTTAACAAAATAGAGACGAGTGATATCTGAGCGCACACACATTTACACCGTGTACTCAACAAAACTCAACTCAACTGTTCTTTACATTTATTTATCGCTTCCACAACACTGGGTTGTACAGCGAAATGCGAGTTGTAATCTCTTTAGGCTGTGAACAAAACTCATACGTGACATATGTGGTCATGTGTGCCTGGGTTGGACTTGGACTTGACAACCACTGCATTCATTCTGACTGACTATATAGAAACTGAAATATCGCATGAATGAGATTGTGTCGGGGGAAATTTGAACGGTGTGAATGCGACACAATAAAATGAATTAGTCAACTGAAAAATAACGGGGTTTTTTTGGCACGTCAGCGTGTGTGAGATGAAGTGAGATGCAGGAAATGGGTATGAAGTGTGGAGCACAGCGCTTGACCACCACCTGCTGGCCTCAAACACAACACCAGGTCCCGGTTGAAACTGTTTTATTGATGGAGTGATAGGTAATTGTGGGTTCATTTGGTCAAAGCTTGCATGTCCCTTCCCAGAAATGATCAACTAAAACATTTTAAAAGAAACGATGTCTTGGTAGGTATAAGTAAGAGTATAGCAAGCAAAGGGTAGTGTCACTTTGGAGCACTCCAGCTCAAAGTGATTCCCTCAAATGTTTTGTTTGCTCCAGCTGTTGCTTTTCCTTGTTTTGTTTTTTTTAACACATTTTTTCATGTTTGGAATCATTTCCGGACAAATTAATTAGAAGATGAATCTGTTATCAAAATAGTCGCTGATTTCCATTTTGCTAATTGGCATGATTTTCACTTTCTTTGTTCGTTTGGATGTCAAATCTTGATTTGTAAATTAGATGGTAACTGTAGTTGCCAAATACACGTAATGGTGTCATGTACAATGTTGCCATGAAATCTGTTAGCGCAGAAGTGGAAGTGAAATGGAGATACTCAAGTGAAGTACAGATAACTTAAATCTGGCCCTATGCACAGTACTTGAGTAAATGTTATTACACCCTCACTCTGCACAGGCATCATACTAAAAACTACAGCACAGCTTCTAAGTTTGATAAGGCAGAGCTATTCTGCTGTTTTTATTGAAACTGCTTTACTAACTTTGTTGTGTTTCAGTCAAACATTGCTGTATTTTCAGTGTGACGTGCAGCTGTAATATGAAATCAAATTATAAATAAAAACACAAGCATTGGATTGGATGTGGCTGGCATATTCTCAGTATTAAAAAACATCATCTGGTTTATCAGCTGAGCTCTGTTGATTTGCCAACAAGAAACGTTAACAGTCTCTCCAGACAGAAACTCCGGCCAACTTGCTCCATGAGCCCGTTCAGTCATCCAGCCATGCCTTTAAATGGCTTCCAAACTACAATAGGTTCAGTGCAAAACACCACCAACAACTAGTGTAAATCTTGCCTTTAGACTATTTTGGTGAATATTTTGTTCTTTTGCTGAGACTCAGTGTTAATTTAATAAACTGGTATTTTTTTTTTTTTTTTAAGTCAGAATGAATCTATAGCCACTGTTCATAATGTAACTATGCAGTGTTTTTAAAAGTAGCGAACACAGGAAAATCATATGATGAAAAGTCTGAAGACGTTAAGCCGCTGGTGCCACAGTAACTAAAATTAAAGATTCGATACTTCATCGCCATATAAACTTAACTGAATGGAATTTGTGTCGCTGAGCTCTCCCAAAAACAGACTAGTGAACCACTCACTCATAAAAAAAATTTTTAAAAATGAAAATGGTATGAAGAGAAAAGAGAAAATCAATTTAAATAAAATGAATATATAAATACAATCAAACGGTACGGACAAAAACATTTATTAACACATGAGCCATAAAAAAAACACGCACACTAGCACCCATTTTGCAGATTAGCTGGCCCACCAGTGACCCATTACTGTGGATAAAGTGCATCGAGTGCATGAAGTGCATAGTAAAGCAAAAACATTGCTACCTGCCCAATAATTAAAACCTGCCAAGTAGTCTCCAGAGGCATGTTAAGAGCTCTAGGGGAGGCTGTAAGCTTCAGGATATGTGCTTTTTTTTTAAATCTGGTTGTTCTTGTGTGAATACTTTTTAGTCTTTTGTGAGCGGTGAAGAATTTAAAAAGGCTGTTAGCTGGGTAGGGAAGAGTCCTTTAAAACCTTAAGGCTACTTGCAACATCTCTCTTAGAAAATCAAGGACCCACTGACACAAAGATTGTTCAGTTCTGAGAAGGAGAAGCTTGTCATACAATCTGGATGGGAGAGTAGTATTTAAAGTGAAACTCCCGCCAAAATGCAACCCGGGCTTTTTTTTTTTGTGAATGTATATGAGTTTGTGTAAATGCGTAATCACGACGAAAGACGCACTTTTAAGATGAACCGTAGTTTGGTTTTCGGGTCAAACTCGTTTTCAGTGGAGTGCTAGGGGCACTTTTACGATAGCATCAAAATCGCTATTTTTCAAGCACTAAGAAGGCTCGACGCAACATGAAACTTCGCTCGTATAGCGATTTTGATGCTATCGTAAAAGTGCCCCTAGCACTCCACTGAAAACGAGTTTGACCCGAAAACCAAACTACGGTTCATCTTAAAAGTGCGTCTTTCGTCGTAAGTACGCTTTTACACAAAGGCTTGACTCATGTACATTCACAAAAAAAAGCCTAGGTTGCATTTTGGCGAGAGTTTCACTTTAACGCTGAACTGTAATCGATAAACAGAACCCTCACGTAGGTACCAGCAGCTTCAGATGTTGAACAATATAATGCAGGCACAGTGAAACAGCATCATCAACAGACCTGTTTCTCTACATGCAAACTGATTAGGCTCTATGCCATTTCTGGAAAGATGATTACATACCAGGCGCTCAAAGATTTTCATACTAACAGCTATGTTGAGTTATGCGTCTCCAGTCGTTCAAACAGCTTGGGTTAGGTTTGTTCTTTTTGGCACAGGCACAATCACGGCTGACTTTTAGCTTTTCATCTAACTAAGAATTTAGACGGTAAAGTTATTCAAAGTAAAGTCTTCCAATGTTCTCCATACAATGCACTACCTTCCCTGATTGTCCACTAGATGGCGCCATGGTCTAAATCTTTATGAAGTTCAGCTCGAGGTAGCTAGAGAGAAAGGAATAAGACAGACCTCTCACTCTGCTCTTGTTTCTGGGTACCACAAATGTCCGCAGATGTAGCATTCACATAGCTTCTTACATCTAGCGTGTCGAGTTTTGTTCGGGGAAATAAATACAAAACTACAACTCGCGTGATGTTTTATTGAAACGTCTAACGCTTAAGTTTATACCTTGTCCGAAGGCGCACACGTCGTGACAGATGCAATTTCCCAGACCGGAAGTTGATAAATCTTTCCTCTCAGGCAGCACATCTTCGTGATATATTATCTTTGATGCAACTCTCTACACACCGACACTTGTTGGGGATCCATGTGTTCTGTGTGTTGCTCTGTGGGTTAGTTTACCGAGTTACCGGCAGATGAACAACCCTGGTCGATTTCTAACCTAAGCGGTAAGTCTTCTGCTTGAGGTTGGCTCGTACTGACTTGATTCCTCTGAAGGACCCTCTTTAGAGACTCAGCGTATACGTCTGTTACGTGGTTGTAAACTCAAAACGTAGCGCATCTTCTTAACTTGGTTAAAATGAAAGCAGTTTCGTGAACGGTGCCGCTCTGCCAACGTTATTAAAGCGTTTAAACCAGCTCTCGCTTTCTTCGTTTTTCGGGCAGCAGCTCGGGTCAACGTACAGTACACAGCGTGCTTGGCTTTGCTTTGGCGCATCCAAAAACTGTAGCATTTTAGCTCGTTATGCTAATTGAGCGGTGTGGAACCAACTAACGTAAGTTTCTTCGGCTCACTTCTGTCGCGACACGTCGTTAGTGTTGCGCGTGCTGCTCCAGCGTTACCACTACGTTATCCTTGTTATGTATTTTAGAAGTGCCCCAAAGATTTCCGCAGGTTGCTGCTGTAGGCGGATACAGAGTGAAACAAGTGAGACGTCGCCTGGGCACAGACGTTATGTTTCCTGTGCTGCGAGCAGAGATGTTAGAGAGGCTTGGGTTGCAGTGAAGGTGTTTTTGGTAGACATATGTGAAATAAGAATTCCAAAAGGTGCGCGGCAGGAGTCCAGGACCACACAGAGTCGTGTCTGCAAAGGTGCATGACTTTAGTTCCAGACTTGGCCCCGAATCACAGCTGTGCACTGGAGAGATGCTACTTGCACGACTGCTGTGTGACTTGTCATCCCTGCCTTGTGTTCTAACTGTAATGGGGGTGAAGTATTTCCTAATTTTCCTGACAATCAGAACCGTGAATCTAATATTTGAACCATGTCTAAACTGAGGTGTAGTCTGGTTGAATACGTCCCCCTTTAGGGATTCAGCAATCCTCTGCAATCTCTCTGTAAATTCAGCCAATGCATCACTGACTTGGCCACGGTCAAGTAATGTGTAATGTTTAGTCGAATGTGTAGTATCTTTGTATATGTCTGCTGATGACTGACAAGACATGTCAGTACAAATATGTCAAAGTAGATTTGAGACCTTTTGAAAGAAACTGTCAAGTTGTCAAGGACAGGTAGTTTGTTTTATGCTGTGTGTTCATCAGCCACACGTTATCGTATTTTAAACCCCCAAATATCTATATCAGTCGCAACCCCATACATTCAGTATCGGTTGGGCTATATGAGGATGTGTAGGACAAACCTAGATTAGGTATTGTATTTTTTTTATTATTTCATTTTAGCATCTGATATTTATTTTTCTTGTTGATTAATACACATTAATCAAATAGCTGATTACTCATTTGAACTATAAAGTGCTGGTCACGGTTTCCTTGAGCCCAATATGACAAAAACACATAGTTTATTGTTGTGTGAAAGGAAGCAAATCTTCACATTTGACTAATTATTTTAGCTCTATTTCATTTATATCAAAAACTAGATGAAATGCACGTACGTTGCATCGCTGGATGGAAGTTACTGTCGATGTACTGGTGGAGCTTGTGGGGAAATTGCTCGACGTTTCTCCTCCATTTATATGGTTACACGACTTATTTACTAAAGATATGTCCACCTGAGGGTGTTGGGTAGTGTGGTTTTAAAATGTCAAGGTTACAAACGTCGTCTAGATTTCATGTCTATTTCAATTGTAAAAAAAAAAACCTGCTTACAGTGTTGGGGAGGTGTTGTTGCGTGAAGATCCCCCCTCTGTATGTGCAAAGTTGATTTCTCACCTTAGATCGTCAGTTTATTACATATACAGTGAGACAGAGGAGCCGACATCTGGGGCAGGTCGCACATCATCAGGCAGTGTGGTCGGACAGCTGTAGTCAGGTAGGTAGGTGTCTTACTTTAAGCTGCAGCGATTAGGCCATTAATAAAACAGTCGATCGAAAGAAAGTTGTTTGCTAATTATTTCGACAATTGATTAATAGTTTTTCAGTCATTTTTCCAGCAAATTGCCGAACATTTGCAGGTCCAGTACAGTGAGAATGTACCTCAAGGATAACGTTTATTACAAATCGGATTAGTGATCTTACCATCACTGCATGACATGATCTCTTTTATCATTCTTGTTCTCGTCATTTTTTGCCAGCTGTAATAAACAACCTCTTTAATAGAGTAATAGAGTAGTCAGTGAGCATCTGAGCAGCTCGTACATTGTACAGTAGATCGTACAGTAACATCGTCTGAGCTTTACTCTCACTCAGTGTTTACTCTGAAGTCAAACCAGGATCTCATGCCTCTGTTAGGTCTGCAGGTCAGAGACCCCGAATTAAATAGGCCACACATGTCTGGACCGCAGGCGGTGATACACATACTCCCTTTGACCCGCACATTAACTCAACATGCAAACTCATTAACCCATAACTTGTTCTTTTTTTAGAGTCATGCATGCACATTTGTGCACTCATATTTATGGATAGAAGGACTGCCGTGTACGCTACAGTGCATATTCACATGTGAAATACATTATGGTAATTTAGCTGTCCTTGTACAACACTGACATGCACAATAAAATTGTTTAGCTTTTTTTTTTTTCAAATTTGCATTGGGGTGAATGTGAACGAGATGTTTCATATTTAAGCTTATTGTTGTGTGAAAGGAAGCAAATCTTCATATTTGACTAATTAATTTAGCTCTACTTCATTTATATCAAAAACTAAATAAAATGCATGTACGTTACATCGCTGGATGGAAGTTACTGTTGATGTACTGGAGCTTGTGGGGAAATTGCTCGACGTTTCTCTTCCATTTATATGGTTACACGACTTATTTGCTAAAGATATGTCCACACGGAGGTGTTGGGTAGTGTGGTTTTAAAATTTCAAGGTTACAAACATTTTTTCAGCTCGTCTCTGAAAAGATAGATTTCATGTTTTAGATGTTATTAAAGAAAAAAACACCTGCTTACAGTGTTAGTGAGGTTTTATTGGGTAAAGATCCCCCCTCTGTATGTGCAAAGTTGATTTCTCACCTTAAATCATCAGTTTATTACATCTACAGTGAGACAGATGAGCCGACATCTGGGGCAGGTCATGCCTCTGTTAGGTCTGCAGGTCAGAGACCCTGAATTAAATAGGCCACACATGTCTGGACCGCAGGCGGTGATACACATACTCCCTTTGACCCGCACATTAACTCAACGACTCAACGGCTTGACCCTAGGATGTTGTGGTGGAGACAGGTCTCTGTTAAGATTTGGAGACCGGGGACAATAGTTTTGATTTTTTATTAGGTTTGGCCAGCCTGATACCAGTGTGACATCCATTCTGGCAGTAAAGCTGAAGTGTGAAGGTGTGTCCCTTCATCTTTCCCCAGGTGCTGTTCACTTCCAGATGAGGTCATAGGTGGATAAAGGGGCGCCACTAAACCAGAACACCAGAAGTGATCCAGCAGTCTGAAAGCACCCATCTGGGCTGCAGGCCTCTACACGTTCCCACCAAGTGAGTGACACAACTGCAGTAGTGTAATTACTCAGCTTACATGTTTTATAGCTTGTCTGCTGTTATGCGACGCAGTAAATAAGTGCGGGAGCTTTAATATATGGGCACGTGGATGTTTAGGCGTCAAACAAGACGTCAGACTTTGGAAAAGATTGATTTCAATAATGCGAATGTATCTGACGTGGGGCATCGATGATTATTTTTAGGAAAGCTGACAAGAAAATAACACTGATCACACCTTTACTTCATTTCGTCATACCGCCCTCTGTCAGCACCGACATGCCATGACGCACAGTATTTGGTAGTAAAAGCTTTGGTTGACGTTGTGGTCGCAGAGCTTGGGTTGAACCTGTTTTTCAGCACAGTCCAAGGACAAGCAGTTCAGGGGAATTTTCTTACATCTACTGTAAGTCCTTGATGTCTGTTTGATGTAAGCACTATGATAAACTGGCCTCTTTCCCAATGTTTTTTTTTTATGTTCAAAGGTGATACAAAGTTAAGAGGAGGAGAAATGAATGGAGTATAAAAGCTTTCTCATTAAATGTTTGTTGGATATAGAGGAGACGTGCAGCCTTTTCTGGCAGCCAGTATCCACATATGTCATGAGGTAACCATTTAAAAGAGTAGCTTTACTTCATCTCAGAACTATTTCCAGTCGATTATATAGAAAATTATTGGATTGACTGTGTATTTTGTTTGAATAGATAGTAGCTCCTGGTATTAAGATTGTTTATAACTAAACGTTCTCTCTGCATTTGTACATTTGTCTAGTTTTTTGGTACTAATAGGGTGGGTGTTCCAATAGTCAGTTTCAATTTTGGATTCAGTTCCAGGTCCACTACATATCTAGATTTGTTAAGCTCAGATGCTAATGTCTTGTCAAACTTGTTGTCACTCCTTACTCCTTTTAATTAGAGAGATGGAAAACATATTAGGCAAGTGTCTCGTTTTACTTAACTGTCACTGCTTAAAATGACAAACATCACTAGCAACAGACTGGATCAGCTGCGACTAATTAATGTTAACTTGATGAATAAAAATTGAGTCTGTTCTCTGTCCCGCTCCGTCTTGTAAATTGGGCAAATTTGATTTATTATACGTTTTTATGTCCTGGTTTTTAGGCTACTCTGTGACAAAATCAATCAAATGCCTTTTTTACCAGCGGATCAGCTGAACAGATGAGTGCAGCACACATTGTTCTGCGCACAGATAGTTCTCTCTGTACGTATTGCTCTCATTTTTCATACAGTTCTGTTGTATAAAGCATCTTCTGGTACTGTCATGGCACAGACTAAATGTTTAATCAGTAGAAGCTTGTCCCTTTGCAAGTTGTACAGAATGTGTTTACACCTACTTTAGATACCAACACAATGCAAGCTAGATGCGGTAAAGCAGATCCGATCACATTCCAATCATGGCACAGATATACAAACATTTTTTTTTTTTTTACATGTAGTTGTAGTATGTGTCACATAGTGTTACCCTTCATACTCTCGCTGTGATTGTTGTCCCTGTGCCCAGTATTCCTCTACCAAGTGAGGTTTCTTCTTTCTTGGTCAATGCCTGTAAGACACAGGGGTATATATATATATACTGTATATACAATTGTATATACCATAGATGGTTTGCGTTACTGATAGCTTCCCCTGATAGCTTGTTTCAAATATGTATTTTTTATTATAAAACATGAATCACTTTTTTTACTGCCCCGGGTGGTTACTGTAGGTGGTGTGAGATTTTTGTTTTTGTTTTGTGTTGGCTCACCAAACCAAATTCCTATTCACTCAGTCAAAAACAGTCAAAAAGTATTGTGTCTTGAAGGTATTATAAAGTGCGTAGTGAGTGGCACAAACTGTCTGTAGTGAGCAGAATGAGAGCAGTCGACATGTTCCTTGTAATGGTGCAATGACCACGGAGGAATTCAGCCAGGAGCGACAGCGTTGCATCACTTGTGGTGGTTGGTTTTCTTTGGCTCTGTTTCCTTATCAAACACAGGCGCAGTGTGGGAAACAGTGTCTACATTTATAAGTCAGTTTTCCCAGGGTAGATGGTTTGAATTGTTGGCATTCCTCATTGAAACCAAGGACACGGCTATACTGCAGCTAGCTAAGTCCCCTTCTCATAATGAAAATATTGAACAAATCAAATTAGAGACTGATTTTCTTTTTTTTTTATATCTGCCTTTATTGGCAAGTTAATTTTGAATAATGAGACTGGAGAGGTTGAGAGAACTTGCGGGGGATGACACGCAACACATGCCAGATCTGACTTTGTAATATCACAGTCACATGGTATGTGCCCTTAGACCGCAAAGCTGTCCGGATGCTCCATATAAGGCACATTTAAAGAGAAATACTCACACAGTATTTCCATGATGTCCTGTGAAGTAGAAAAAATAAAATGCTGAAATTCTAAATGTTAAGGCATGCCCTTCATATCCTTCACTAGTGCACAGACAAATATCACAGCATCCCACCCACCCTCAGTGTACAGAGCTCTGCAGTTGTTCCTTGGTGCCTGTTCTCTGCTCAACATGAGTGGCTTTGTGGCTGAGATCAAACGGAATCATCAACTGTCAGCCTCATGCTTCCCACAGACATGCTGGTGACAGCCTGAACAAGGGAACATAATGTGATGCCCACTGCCCTCAGGAGCAAGCCTGGCACATTGCAGCCCCTCACTCCATTCCAATTATTAATTTATTACAAAGATCATCCAGCTAAATTTCAACAACTATTCAGATTTCTGGCAGTAAATGTCCAAAGAAAATTCCTATGAGAGACATAATTGTCCCTACATCCAGGACAGGCTTTTCTGCAGCCTGTGGTGTTATCATCCAAACACCTGCCCAGGGACTGAACCTAGCTAATGACTACATCTGATACAAAGCATCTCATTTCTTGAGATACATGTCTTTGTCCACTTTGACAAAAACATTAATTCAAAGTAATGGATTTGTTTCGATATGGTGCTTTACATTTATTCTTTTTTTTATCTTTATTTTATCAAAATATTTTGATAGTTTTCTTTACAAGGGGTTTCATCATTGATTTGTTCTTATACAGTATCTGAAGCAACACTGAAAATAAGCAATGTAAAAAAAATCTCAAAATAAGACTAGAAATTGGTTATATGTAGCTTCAGATTACATAAACATACATATCCAGTCCAATACACATTGGAAAATATTCATTGTACTGATCAAATAATTTGTGTTTATTTTGTCTCACTTTAAAGCAGTCACAGTAGACTACCTTAGGGTATCGCCTGCAATCCAGTTCCTTAAGTGTCAGTTTTTCAATCCTAATGTTCCCCCATTAAATCCATTAGTTGTGTCCATCTTTCTTGCAAAAATTCTGACGATAATTTCAGCATGTAGGTAATTTTTCCATCATTTCCTGGCTAAGTGTATCACTCAACTCATTATAGTTTAATTCAACTAAGAGTGCACCAATTAATATAATTTAAAATGTCATACTTGTGCAAACTGAACTGAAATTAAAGAAAATGTTAAGCGTGGTAATTTTTTTGAACAAAAAGTAGCTTTAGTCCCTTTCAGATTGTATGTGGGAGGACCCACTGATATTTTTAAACTTTCATGCATTTGAAGATATGACAAGATATCTGAGCCAGTGCTTTACAAGTCAAACCACTCAAGTAACATCACTCAGGGATTTTCCTCTGACTGTACATGTAATTCCTAGAGCTAGTCT
>OMLP01022822.1:25263-57327 GCA_900302685.1 Spondyliosoma cantharus | reverse complement strand
ACAGAAGAAACTTATACAAAAAATCTTTATAAAAAAAACAAACACTTCTGTCCCTGTTGCACAGCATGTCTTGTGTCTGACTTACCCAAACAAGTTTAATAAAATACAAATTGAGCTATAGAGCTGCACCGATTGGTCAATTAGCCAATTATTCGATCAAAAGGAAATTAAATGTGAACTATTTTTGGACGGTTGGACAAAAGAAGTAATTTCAAGATGAATTGTGATGAGCATATTTACCAACTTGACATTTTTTACACACATATATATGTATATATATATGTGTGTGTTTTAAGTGTGTAAATATACAGCCTGTAATTCTGAGAAACTGATATTTCATAGACTGCACTTTCTCCACAAGAGGGAGCTGTAAGCCCTTTAAATGACAACCATTCACTCATCCTATATTCTACTGGCCTTCACTGATAAAGTGCTAATGCACACCCTTGCCAGACTTTGACATCCATTACCTTGATGCTGTTCTTGTAGAGGAAGCCTGGCAAGGAGAATCCTTTCTTCTTGTCAAGGGGCTCGCTAAAGATGACCAGCTGCTCAAAGAGGAAGACTCTCCTCTCCTTCATCCGGCCGAGCAGACTGCTCTCTGGGTCAGACACCATGAACGTGTCTTGCAGCAAAAGGCGGCCCTGAGCCACAATCTTCCCCTGGAGAGGGAGACGGGGAAAGATGGAGATGGTGTTAAAGTGTTTGTTTGTACAATAACAGGCTGTTGATGTGAAGTACCGGTATTATTTAAATTCATAAGTCAGTTTGATTTCTTACATCAAATCCCTGAAGTCGACCGACATTCATCATATCGTTGCACCTTTTTGGCACAATGCACATGACCTCCACTGCTTTCTATAAGACACAAATGACCACAAGGTTGATAACTGCACACGTTTGGCTTGATGCTGAGTGATGAAGAAGTGCTGTTTCATTGTCTTACCTCCAGCTCCATAGACTCCAGCCCAGCCTTTTTAGAGTGTTTCAGGAAATCCTAAAACAGGAATAGCAATTGTCAGTTGTTAAGATGACTAGTTAAAGGGGAGCAGAAGCAGCAGTTGAGGCTCTGGCGCCCTCTGCTGTATTGCAACAGACCAACCTTAAGCAGCAGCTGGTACTTCATGATCCTCTGGACTGGCTTGATGAGCAGGTCTGAGATCTGTAGCCTGTGACCCAGCCGCTGCTTCAGGTCCTGCAAATTCAAAGGTCAGAGGTTACTTGAGATGCTGATGGCTGGATGAGGTTTGCATTATCTGACGTGTGTCAGACGGTGAAAGTGCTCAAAAGAATGGGCTCATACCTCAAAGTAGGTGTCGATGTACTCTGAGACGATGTGTTCTGACTTGGGCTTGTTCTGACAGTACACTACATACATGTTGAGTCTCCGTTCCTGGATACATAAAGCATATAACTTACAACATGATCAAATGTATACAAGCATGTACAATTAAAGTAGAAGTTGGAAATCCACTGAACCTGTTTGAGAAAGAGTGGTCCCAGTCGGTCAGGGTCCTCCAAACATTTCTCCAACTCCCCAAGAAAGAAGCTAAAAGAAACAGGAGAGAGGGAAGTAAGCTACTGAACCAGCGAACTGAAAAGAGTCTATATTCTCCGTATCTGTGACATACTCCTTGTGCCAGTCGTAGATCTGGTGGATGTTGCCAAACACAATTTTGTCTTTTCCCTTCATATCATCAGGGACACCCTCCTCCTTCATCCGACTCATGTAGCCCTTATGATGACACACACACAAACACATTAACATAAGTTCACACCAAGGAGTCTGTGAAGGTCAGCAAATTAATTCTAATACTTTCAGTGACATTTTAAAATGTTAATCTTATGACTTTATTATTTTTGGATCCATCACACAGGACAGTAATGTATGACTAATGAAGCAGCTGGTACGACTAATGAAGCAGCTGGTAAAGGATGAACTTACCTCCACCACCAGGCCAAGGTCTCTAACATAATCTCTCTCCGTCTCCACCAACTCCAACAGAATGTAACTACGGCAAAGAAGAAACAGACTCAGCATTTAAGAAATAAGGAAAAGTCACCAAAAATTTGCTAAACCAAATCATTGTGTGTTTGTGATACAGATGAAGCAGACGTACTGTCTTTTCTTCAGGATGCTGGTCCTGCGTTCGTCCATCTCTTCGATTGGGGAGGAGGAGGAGAGGAGGGAGTTGTCAGAGGGGTTGAAGGATGGAGAGCTGCTGTCTCCCTGTTCTACCGACAGTGAGCTGGGTCTGTCCTCCAGAGCCTGCACCAGAGAGAAACACAAGGTAAACTAAAGTGTGAGAAACAACAATATACACCAAATGTTTGTCTGTTTAAAGAGAAGAGTGGCATGAATAGTTAATCATGCTAAGTCCAGAACATATGTACAAGTTATGTTCACATCCTCTGCTGATGCCATAATCCACATGCCCATTTATCACCACAGGAGCACATTGTTTGAAAAATGTAATGCTTATAAAACGTATTATAACATTTAAAATGTTTAATTTTACTGCAATAAATATCACCGAAGGCCCTAAGTTGATCCAAGACAAATTCTGATTGACTGATCAAATCAATTTTATTGATAAACGATAACCATGGCAAAATATCTTTATGTAGGAACTGATGAAGCTCAGTGTGTTCTTGTTTTCCTCTGTCATCCTACCATCTTGCTTTTGACCAGCTCCTCGATGGCGCTCACCAACTCAGCAGCACTGGGCGTCTCTGAACTGGATGGACGGACCGACAGACGAGAGGAGCTCTGGGTAAAAATAGAGAGATGAGAGGATTGAGAAAAGAGAAAAAAAAAGAGCATTAGAACATTATAAAACCTTCGATTTAAAACCTATTTCTGCGAGCTCTAACTCTGCTCTTTGGCTGGTGTTGATACAAGTCTTGTAATTGCTGTGATGAGTAATTTAGTCATCACTAAAACAGACAATAAATATTTGTATTATCTGTTTTATGTGAACATTTCCATGTGAACCTACGTGTACGGAGTTGTATGAAGCAGGTTAATAGTATCTTACATGAAGATAAGCTTTTTTTTTTTGCTTATTTCTTTGTTAGTTTTATCATTAGTGAATGTTTTCATTCTGAGTGAGCAATGACTTAGTGAAAATGTCTGTTAAATGTTCAATGTTGTAATCTGAAGAGAGATCCAAAGAGATGTTTCCACAAGTGAAACCCCAATGCTCGGGGTTAACTGTATATCTGAAGGTTCAAAGAAAGTGAAAACGAAAAGTATATGAAATTTAAATGTAAAGGAATAAACATGAGGCTGAAAGTGGGGATGACCAAAAGAAGATATGAGGAAAAAGTGAAAATGTCAAAAAATGTTGATGGGGAGAAGGTCCAGTAAATAATAAAAAGGGGGATGATGTCTGGGTGGAACATGTTCCGGTCGCTTTCTCGGGTCATGATAAAAAGCCTTTGAAATAAAGAAAGGATGCTAACAGAGCGAGAATGAAAGAAGGAATATGTATGTATGTATATATAGTTGAGGAGACTCTCACCCTTGCTGTGCTGTGCTTCAAGACTTTCCCCAATTAGGTTTTCTGGGTGAGGCTGTGTGCCCTTCTGGCCTCGCCAGCGTTTAAAGATGCCAATTACTCGCATGGGTAATGAGGTTAACGCACAGAGGGTAAAAGGGAGATGAGGACGAGCGGGCAGGGCGGGTGAGGGAGGGGGTTGGAGGATGATGGGAACAGGGGGGCTTTTGAATTTTCACCTCAGTGTTGGGTCATATTTAGAATATTATCCAGGAGGGCTGACGGGAACCTTACCGACTTTCCTCTTGCATTCACATTCACATCTACTCGTTTCTTTTAAACCTCACTTGGCAACCAAACTTTTCAAAAACTATGAATGATAAACATGCAGAAAAAAGCTGCTGTCCTTAGTTATTCCATCAGACTCAAGGGATTACAAAATTTCCCCAAAATGTGAAGAAGTTGACGCAAACTAGTCCTTCAGGCCTTGTGATCTGCAGTCAAACCAATGAGAGAAAACCTCCACATTGCTTTCACATTGATTTAGAGTAAAGAGCTACATGCATCCTCTCTTCATCTACATGATCCCGCAGTGCCTTTGTTGATCTGCCAGGCGACTCTGCGTTAAAGCGGCGTGTTGTAGAAACAGGGCAGAAATAATAGGTAAAAGAGAAGGTAAACTAAAAAAAGAAGGAAGGAAAAATTCTGCTCTAAAGAAATTCAGGAATGTTTCAGAGTTCAGAAAAATACAAAAATTAGGAAGAATGACCTTTAGGGGACAGAGAAAGGTGTATTTTAAAAAGAGGGAAGTTTAAAAGTCTAAAAAAGCTGCTAGCTTCATTTCCTTTCATCTATAAACTGCTGTAGAAACCAAAGAAAAGACTTTAGCGAGTAGCATTTAAAGCTGAAGAGAGGGGGAAAAAAGAGAGATTTGAAGAATTGACTGAGGTAAAGAGACAGAGGGGGGAAGAGCGGGGCATTTCAGATGGACAGGTATGGAAACTGAGACAAAGCAAAGACAGGACATAAATCAAGGTAATGCTACAGCATGGCAAACAGCAAACGATACAACCAGGAAACAAAACAAAAGAGAAACAGAAATTAGTGTCAGAGGGGTCTCCGCTTTAGACGAAGAGGAGACTTGGAGTGCCTGAAACTTGTCATTGATTTCTGCTTTAGAAGAGAGGGGAGAATATGATGCAACATGCCAAGATAAAATGTTATGCATAACAAAAACTAAGGAGTCACAACTGTGTCAGGAAATTCCCTTTTTCCAGAGGAAAGTGGGAGACTGAAATGAGCGAATATGTAACCTGCAAGAACTAAAAATCATAACAACAATGAGGAGAAAAAGAGCCTGCATAAAAAGTGTTAAAAAATATGTAACTTGTTTTGTGAGAAAACTAGTTAATTGTTGAATCCCAACCCTAGGTCTTCATATATCGATGCTTTGGGATGGTGGCCCAAGCGAACAATCGACTATCTTTCTCCAGAATCACTTGGAAAGTTACAAAGCGTTTCCTTAAGATCATCATACAGAATACTTAGATTAGCTTACATTGTTACCCATTCCCTATGGTCTAATGGAAGTCGCCCCCTTACAGTAAACCTACTTAAATCTTAGACCAAATGTGATTTAGTTTCAGTCACTGATCGATTTCAAAACTGAATTATACCTACTCATTAGATACGGAGCTGTGAAAGTCGTCTCCCATGTTTACCTTTGATGTATTTTCTGGTAAAGAGCCTCTTAAGTTGATGGGGTGTGCAGTGTTTTTCTGCATACTGTTGCCAACTTTGATCATACCAACATGTTAGCTACTGACAAATATGTTAACTGTGTCACTGATCTGTAATTAAAGGGGCACTATGTAGTTTTAGAGAAGAAATTCAAAACTTGAATATGTATAATATTAATTAGGTAATAATACAAACTCAGAAATATTTATTTTTTCCAATACTGAATAAACAAGCTGTTCTCAGAGGAAAATAAGGTCCCGGATCACCGTTTATATATGGTGGACCCTGCCAACTTTCTAGCTATAAAGTAAAACAGCTTGAAATTGTGTTGTCCTTTAAGGTCAGTTTGTATATTCAGTCATGGAAATGAGAGATGGTTATTTAGTTTGTTCAGGCATAAAAATATAAATAAAAAATCAGTTGATGAAGATCTTTCTGTTCTGATTAAAATTTCTTCCCCAAAACTTCATAGTGCACCTTGAAGGATCACAAAAATACAATACTAAACCTGTGTTTTTCCCTATTGAGATAAATAAAAACCTCTGATAGCATCCAAACGGACACTATAAACAGATTCTCCCAGCTCTAATTCCACATGTAAATATATAACTTTTTTCTTCTCTTGACCTAAAATGTCGCATGTGTGAGCACATTTTTTGGCACCAGAAAAAGTCAAAGGTGTAAAAGTGCCCCCTCTGCTTCACCTGTTCATCACCTCTGCCTGTCTGCCTCCCCCCCTCCTTTCTGACCCCCTCTCTTCTGTTCCCACTCTGACGTCTCCCCTTTCCTCACCTTGTCATCCTGGGAGTCTGGCTGCAGCAGGCTGTGCTGCTGGATGGCCATAGGTGGAGGCAGAGGTACTGAGTCAGCGCCCTCCTCGCCCTCCTCCTCTCCGCAGCTCTGCATGCCAGAAGAACTGGACTTGGACAACGTGCCGCTGGACAAGCCCTCGTTACGAACTCTCTGCAACACACCAGAATGACAAAGTAGAGTTAACATCGCACTACTTTATTGAGAGAGAATGACATTGAGACTGAAGTACTGTGTATACACCCACCTCCTCCACAGTCTCATCCTGAGG
Source organism: Spondyliosoma cantharus (assembly GCA_900302685.1). Classification (NCBI taxonomy): domain Eukaryota; kingdom Metazoa; phylum Chordata; class Actinopteri; order Spariformes; family Sparidae; genus Spondyliosoma; species Spondyliosoma cantharus. The sequence continues at coordinate 51,006 of OMLP01022822.1, read as the reverse complement.
TGTAGCAGCACTGTCGTCTGAGTCTTTCTGGGAGCCCATCGTCATCTCCCCGCTCTTCCTCATCTCGCGGCTCTTCTTGTGCTTGTGGGCCAGTTTCTTCACGTGGCCGTCGGCCTTGCCGCTACTTAGCCGGCGCACGGGGCTGGTGAGCCACTTCCGCAGGGTGTTACCTAGGAAACAAACCCAACAGACCAAACTCAGTAGGCTGCTAAAAGCATCACAGAAGAATAACAGAGAGACGTTAAACCACAACTGTTTATTTAAAAAAGATTTAGTCCAAATAGAATTATTTTGGTAACAAACAGCAAAAGATACTCAAGAAGTAGTTTTAGCAATTGCTCTCGTGGGAGTTCTCTCTGTGTTACTTTGGACATATTACATACCTGGTCTTTTAGGCCCTGGTGAGGTATGGGAGCTCATGCCGTGACCAGGCTGCAGCGTAGCGGACGACCCTGGCATGATGGAGTCATTGCTGCACACTGACAGAGTGTCTGTGGAAGAGGGAGTGATGTTTACAATTTGTTTTATGAAGCAGACATACACAAATCATCCAAATCAGTTTTTCTTTCAGCCCCATTGTGTATAATTCAAATTAAAACATGTTTCAAAACTGTACCTTTGTGGTTGAAGATGCCCTCCATCTCCATGGAGGACCTGGAGTGGGCAATGCAGAGCATGGAGCAAGGCACCAGACCCTCCAGGGCAGGGGAGCGGTCTGTGGTCCTCACCAGACACCAGTCTGGCCTTTCATGGCAGCGCTCCAGGACCTCCACCGTCTGACCTCTCCGCACATTCAGCTCGTTGTTGTTGCTGGCCATGAAGTCGTGTATCACCACAGTCAGCTCACAGCCACCGGACAGCTGAAGGAGAAAAGGTGATCACTACAGGAAACAAGCTGAGCTGACAGTGTTCGTCTAACTGCAGAACATGTGCAGATACTTAGTCATTTCTGGTCATCGTGTATATATCGCTTACCTTGTCGCTGTCCAGTGTGTTCTGTGAAGTGCGGGATGCCAGAGAGATGGTGTCTGGTTGGCTGCTGCCTTCACCCTGACTGTCCAGGTCCTCTCCATCCCTAAAAGACACATGCATGATTAATAAGTGAGCATAGATGAACTTCAGTGTGTTTCTGATTGCATTTCAAACATTTTCAACAGTACAGTAGGTGTCACATGTTTACCTTCGGCCCTTGTGGTGTTTGGCTGTAGTGGCTTTGGGAATGTGAATGGGCTCCTTTAGTGCTCCTCTCAGGTGAATGGTGCGCTCCTGAATCACCTCCCTGATGTGCTTGATCCAGTCCTGCTTGTTCTCGATGCTTGACGCCTGTGATTGGTCGGCAATAGAAAGAGTCAAACATTGACAGGAAATGAATTTGTTTGGAATTCTTGTTTCACTCTGTGTTTCACACAAGTCTGAATTGACCTCTTGTCATCTCTTATCAACTCAAGAGTTTGACAATTATTTTTTTTAATATGACCCCCCACTAATTGTTGACCCCTAGAACAGTGACTTCCAACCATTAGTCCAAGATGAACTCAAATAGCACTTCATTAAGAACACCAACAAGTTCTAAATGTGTTCATTTGAATTGATTTTAAACTGGATATTGACTGGATAACAGAGTTACTACAGTGGAAACAATAATGATTCCCTACATTTGAACTGTCAGTGTTCAGGTCAGTTTGGTACAGTTTGCATTACAACAACTTGTAGCAGAGGCTGGACGTCTGAACCATTTATCCATTAGCCTACTTATAGCTAGCTTTACCTATTGAAACCATTTGGCCTACTTATAACCACATTTCTATTAATTACCTTTAGTCTACCATTGAACTGTTTATCCTTTAATTCTAGCAAACAATTTCATAACTTTATACTTTCTGCCAACTATTTAACCATTGGCTTCTTTTAGCTAGTGCTGATTAGTATAATTTGTAACTACTTTACTTTTTACAATTACCTTCAGCCATGATTTTTATTAAACAATTTAAACAGTTTATTTATTTCAGCTATCTATTTCAAGTCAATGTTATTCATATGCTAAACTTTTACAGCTTTGCATCATATCAAGCAAACAATTTCAAAAGTTTCTTGACATTTACTTTTAACCATTTCAAACATGTGTATGTAAATACCTTATTCACATGTTAAACTCTCAGCTTTTAAATCCATTATTTTGAGCTATAATTGTCACCTATTCATTACTTTTATCTAACTATTTTAACAGCTATAGCTAATTTGGTTTCGAGTTCAACCATTGATCTTTACCAGTATTCATGGACTCTAAATTACAGCACAGTGTTCAGTTGATGTGTGTCAGTTAATCAGGCGAGTGATGTTCGCTCTTTCCACATACTTCTTTGAAACTGTTGACCTTCTGTGCTAGTTGGGAATCACTGCCCTAGAATAAATGATGCTACAGTCTTGCAGCCCCCAAGCTATGACCCTAGGTTAAAGTGTGTTTCTTCTATGCGTCACATGTACTGTTTCTGCCCATGTGTGTATTGTTCAAGAAGAAGAGTGAGAATAAGAAGTGCTAAGAGTTTGTGTTTCAGACTTGTGAGAGGTGGCTGAGGGCTGTGTTGTGGGATAGTTTGTACTCACCATGGCTCCATGTTTGGATCCCTGACTTAGCTTTGAATTTAAAATATAAAATAGAGAATTTCACTGTTTTGGTTTGAGAACATGACATTTTTTATGCTGACAAAATGGTTTGACATGATAGAAACGTACAACACTGAAAATTCGCCTTGACAGTGGACTAAAGGCCAATTAAATGTGTAGCAGATTGTTGTGTGTGTGTGTGTGTGTGTGTGTGTGTGTGTTTGTGTGTGTGAACATGTGTAGTTAGTAATGAGACATACTTAATTTACAATGCACATAGCACATAACTGCTTCTCAGCGGTTAGTTTGCTAGTCAACATGTATTATAGTTGTTACGCTCAGAAGACGTGTTAGGATTTTGGCTTCATGCTGTTCCAACGGCTGACACAAATTATAATCCATCTGTGACACAGACTTTTGAACACTGGGGCTTAAAAATACACTCAGAGGACTAAGTAAATTGAATTTAAATAAACCAAATAGTCTTACTTACACATTGCCGTACAAATCATTAAAGAGCTTATTTTTCTGGTAGAGAAAGATGGCAACTCGTCACTTTGATAAAGTGGCATAGAGCCAGGATGGAAGATTGTGGGCGTTAAGGGGTTGAATCGGTGTCAGCGGCGTTGGTGGAAGCATGTCAACCCACAGAGAGAATTAGAGATACAAACATCCACAGAAAACACAGCCCCAGATATACAGATGTGCCTGTGTTTGTTAAGAGATGGAACAAAGCAGAATCTAGCCAGAGGACAGAGACAGACAGAGAGAAAGAAGAAAGAAATGAAAGGGACAGAAGGGGAGTTGGTGACTACAGAAAGCCTCTTGGGCCACCTTGAAGCTGCTCATGCAATCAAACAAAACATCAGAGGACGAGAATATAGGAAGAAAGTAGGAGAGGGTTGAATACGAAGAGAAGAGAGAGAAAACTAGGTCAGACCGATATACTGATTTTTCGACACATTTGGCCGCCTTTTTTCCAAATCTGATACTGGAGTGGAACCCAACATGCTAATATGGAAGTTAGTTTGATTACACATTTATTATTAAACTTGAAATCTAAAATGTTTGAATTTTTTTTTTTTTTGAATGTTAACACTTTCAGTCCCCAGGTATTTCATGGGTCGGCTTGGTAAACCCATATCGGTCAAACCCTAAAGGAGATTTTAGAAGAAGCAGATGAGAGGAAGTGTGTTTTACCTTGAGCACAATCTTGTTGTCATTAGTCGGGGTGCGCCCCACCCATAGAGCAAACTTACAGGGGTCTCCTTCAACATGCTCTGTCACCCCCAACTCTGATGTCTGAGGACAAAAGAATATTGAGTCATCACAATGTCACAGGTGAGTCAGGCAGTCTTCTAGGTTCTTTTCGTCACTGCAGTATAATTTCTATTTGACATACTCTCGTTTCAAACATAGTGTGGTTTTTTTGAGACTTGAGACTTGAGACTGTCTCAAGTGATTCAAGTAGTACCAATTAAATTTACTGCTATCTTATAAAGTGCAAGTACCACAGTCGAACAAATGAAACATTAAAATGATAATCATATCGTCTATCAGTCAAACTTTCCAAGTACTTCTATAACACTCAAAAGCCTGATTGGCTCCTTTAATACACTGTTCTAAATTCAGCTAGAGAAACCTCTCATCCAAACATCTGTCATTACGCACATTCAATCATCATCTACTTACAAATAGTTTGCTCTTGTAGATGTACTTGCTCCTGCCGTTGGAGTCCTTGACCTCCTTGCTGAAGACAAGAGACATTTCAAAGAGGAAGAGGTGGCGCTCTCGCCCCTTACGGATCAGAGTCTTTGGATCCCAAACCTGGAACGACTCCTGGAGGATGAGCTCACCCTGGGACTCGATGTTTTCATCAAATCCTGACAGAGGCAGGGTGACATCAGCGTGAAAATATGTTTGTTTTTTTTTGTTTTTTTTAAATGCTGCCTGATTTATGGGAAGTCGTAATTTGAAAGTAGGCTTGCTTCAAACACAACTATCACAGCAACATACATAATGAGCAGTGTGTATTAATCACCTTCCAGCATAGAGAGGTGCATGGCATCATTGGCTTTCTTCGGAACACTGAGCATCACCTCCAGGCCGTCCTTGATCTCTCCTTTCCCTTCTTCGCAGCAAGTCAGCAGCTCCTAAACAGACACAAACAGCAACCATGACAACAAGAAACTATGCTGACTGTCACCCCAGCAGATAGATTTGGTATGATGCGTCACCTTCAGCAGGAGCTGATACTTGGTGATTCTCTGCACGGGCTTGATCAGATAAGAAGAGATGGAGTTGGCCAGTCGGTGCCTCTGTTGAATTTCCTGCATAGACAAGAAGGGTCATGTGATCAGATCTAACTGACAAGGACCTTACAATCTCATTCCAACAGCCACAGGCGATACTCACATCAAAGTAGTTCCCAGCATGCTCTAGGATGAGCTGAGTGGAGTCTGGTTTGTTCTTACAATAGTTCACATACATCTGGAACTTATCAGCCTGGACAAACAGAGAAAGACGATACAGTAAATGAGCGCTTAATACGGGAGATAGTTTTGCTTGATTTCTGAAACATTTAGGATTGAAGTATCTCAGTGTCCATTGGAACAGTACAAGATACAAAATATTTATATTGAATGGCAGATTTGAGCACACGCAGCAAGTGCTGGTGAACAAATGATACATACCCATGTGACAAAGCAATGCCCAACATCCTCTGGAAGCTGCTCATATTTCTCCAACTCTTTGAGGAAGATGCTGACAAAATGAGGAATGAGAGATCGAAACGTGAGAGACGGCTTTAGAGCTTTTTCAAATGAAACGCGATGTTCCAAAATGAAAAATAGAACAGCGTCTGTGTATATCTCGACAATTGAGGAATTGTGGCTGCCTTAAGATACTAAACTTTGTTTGACTGTCATACTATTAATATTCATGTAAAACTTGAGCTGCAACAATAAGTCGATTATTTCAATTAGTTGTCAAACAAAGGTGTCAAACATTTCCTGGTTCCAGCTTCTTTAATGTATCTAATGGCTGCTTTTTTGTGTCATTTATTATCGTAAATGAAAAGCTTTTCAGTTTTAGACTGTTGGTTGGACAAATCCATCTTTGGGCTCTTGGTAATTATGATAAGCATTTTTCCCTTTTTTCCCCCCCATTGCTAGACTAAATGATTCACTAACATTCACTAACAGCGATCGATAATGACAATAAGCATTAGTAGCAGCTATAGCTTGGACGATGCTAATATACTTGCTTTAAAATGAGATTTTCCATAAAAAGTCCACAAAGGTGCTTCTTACTTATGGTGGAATTCATAGAGGTCCTGCATGTTGCCAAAGATGATGTGCTCCTTATTGATGATTCCTGGAGGAATCTCCTCAACTCCACTGGTCATCTCCCACAGGTAGGTCTGCAAGGAGAGAAAAAGACAAAACCAAGCAAACTCTTTAACAGGCTTCTGATACATTTCCTAATTTTAAGCAAAAAGTTGTTGCACAACTGTGGCATCAAACAGGTTAACAGTGGTGGGCTGTGATGATGGACTTACATCCATGCACTCCCGCAGGTCTCGCACGTAGGCTTTCTCTGTCTGAATCAGCTCTGCCATGATGAACCTAGACACACACACACAAGCACAAAATTAGCAGTTGTCATACTGTCCTCATCCACAGAGTGATAAATCACCAACAGCTCTCTTTCATCCGGTCTGCTTCATCCATTTACGCTAATGAATAATGAAAGAGTTACGGGCTATAAAACTTGGTCATAAAGCAGCCACGAGTGACCGAAATCATGCTCATGATTTGTGCTTCTCATATGAAATGATGCAGTCTCCTTTTCCCGTGTACTACATATGTAAATTCGTTCGTTCTCTTGTGGGGCTTCACTGTTGTGTCTGCAGCTCGTTTGCTGACACAGCAAAGTAGATTAGTAAATTCAAACCATGAAAATCCATCATGTACATACATTTACATTAACTCTCTCTTAGAAGCACTGACAACTATTGAGCTAGGAGACGTTGCTTGTGACAAGGACAATGACGGGTGTGGTAATAGAACCTGTGACCTTCTTATAGTGCACCATCTTAGTAAGCATTAGAGTGCTCTGATGCATACTTTAGGCACCGAGCCAGTAATTTAATTACTCGTCTTTTGGGGTAATAAAATGTATTTCCAACAGGAAGAAAAAAGCAGTGAAAATGCTGACTAGCTACTATTTGTTTAGTTTGTAGGCAAAGCACGTACTGTTCAGAAACGGGGCTTTTAGCTCAGCAGGCTAAATGCTGAACAGTTTTAAAAGGCATGACCTAGTGCACTTTAATCTGCTAAATTATTCTCAACTACCAATTTTATAACCCGCTCTAAAAAGCTGTTATTTATTAATAAACCTGCTGTGAAGAACTGAGCTTATCTTAGAGTACAACATAAGCGGTGACATACTCCTTTCGGCGCGCCGACTTGCGTTTCTCCTCGTTAAGCTCATGAGCAGCATCCCGCAGCTTGACCTCTGACCCTGGAGCCGTAGCTGGGATGATGTCCAGCTGGAGATCCTTACTCTGACAAAGACAGAGACAGAGATTTAAGTGATTTAAAGAGACAGATTGGGATGTAGCTGATTTTATACACCTGTAACCCTCTACCAATACACATGTCTACTTACTGCCTTGTTAGAGTCCGAGGATATGCCCAGGGCTTTCTCCAGGCTGCAGCGATACTTGTCCATGCGCAGGGAGAAGTCACGATAGCGTTTGTCCACAGCCGTCACCCATTTTTTGATCTCCCCAGCGTGACTGTGGCCTTTCTCGCAGAAACCGTCAGCCAGCTGGATCAGCAGCTTCACACGCTCTTTAGTTTGCTGAAGGAGAGTGGGAAAAAGAGTGTTAATGCACATACACAAGCGTACACCGGGTTACATGCTTGTTTGTGTGCGTGATGCCAACCTTGGCTGTGATGTGGAAGTCCTCATGCTCTTTCAGCAGCTCCTGCGTGTGGTGGATACTTGAGCCAGTGGAGGTGTGTGTGGACAGGTAAAACTCCCCAGTGTCGTGAATCCACTCCAGAGCCTGAAAACACACAAACACACAAGGTATCCATACTGTCAGATCACACGACAACAGAGAGCGGTGTATGTGCGGGAGTGTGCTGCGATGTATTTCATGTACCTGTTTGGCACTGCGTTCAAACACCACATACTGCTGACACTGGTCCAGCCGTCGTTTCCTCATGGTCCAGAAGTGGAGAACGCGATTTTCTCGCTGTAGCAGCTCATTGAGGATGTCTTAATGCAACAAAAACACGGAAAACAATCAAAATTCAGGCACTCAGCACCCCAAGCTTCCTCAAAAGATTTAAAACCACACTACATACTCGCAATACACAGCAAGAACCCTGATGTGTTAAGATGTCATGTTTTTTTTAGCTAACTATTCCCACTGTTTATCCATTAAACTACCCAACAGACACCCTCGTCAGTATGATTCACTGCTCATGTGTTACAGCCTACAGCTAGGCAATGTTCAATGATATACCAATGATTCTGATACTGACTTTTAACCTGCTGTTCTGGCGCTTTGACATGGCTCAACATCCCAGGCATGTTGACGCTGTTCCTGTGCATGTACTTGAGGAAGACGTCTGCGTTTCTTCTGGCCAAAGTGCATGCCTGACAAAAATATCAACACACACACACACAAAGATCAGAGATGTAACTTAACACTATGTTTGGGTTTGTTTTGATCCTGTTATAAGTTACCTTGAGGAAGGCCTCCTTCTGCTCCAGGTGTTTACTGATCATGGGGGTGACGTGGTCTGTTTCAGAGTTGGGTCCCAGTTTGTCGGCCCCTCCACACCAGTCCTCTTCTCTCTTATACTCCTGTTCCAGGCTTTCCAGCACACTGCAGACCTGTGGAGACATACACATGTCGTTTATTGTCTTGAGGAAAAACCCTAAATTGTTTTTGTTTTGTTTTTTTGACACAAAGAAATAGTCAAATTGAATGCTGAACCCTCTGTGTGGGTCTCCTACCTGTTCAGAGGTCTTGTAGAAGGCCACTGAGGCATTGACCAGCTTGAGCCGATCCTCCATTTTCAGCATGAGCTGCTGCCAATGGGAGGCCACGCTCTCTGCACAGTCTCTGATCAGGTCCATGTCATAGTGGTTTGCCTGGAGCAGAGCTTCCGCCTTCTGCTGAACCTGCAGGGCACTCTGGTGGGTTTTCTGCAGGAAGGGAAAAGGTGGATAAAGAATGGGGTTAGAACGATCGAAACAATGAGCAATAAACCAGGTAAAATCTTGTTTCGGACTTCGAACAGGAACCATTATAGTTAAAACAACTACCCTCTCACCTCAATGGCATGTTGAAACTGTTCATGTTCTCTCTGCAGTTGTTCAGCTTCCTGCAGGGAGCTGGCTGTTATTAGTCCAGCGTTCAACATTGACTCGCCATTACGAATCCAACCAAGAACCTGAAACAAATTAGGAAAGCTGTGATCAAATGTCACCAGTCCAACACTTGGTTTTAATCAATCTCTATTTAAGAACTTGCAGATATCCTAGTATTCTATGGCTGCAAGATCTCGGCCTGCAGGTGGCGCCCTCTTGAAGGTGTGGGACTGTATATCCTACCTGCTTGACTTCAGCCTGCAGGTGTCTCAGCTGGACGCACTGCTCAAGGTGCCTGCGGTGCTGCTCGGCTGCCAAGTCCAGTTCTTGCTGCTTCTCATGGAGAAACTCCAGCAGGTCCTGAACCCGCGTAGCCATGTCGACGTCTCGATCACACAGCAGCTCAACACCTAGGAGCAAGACACCCACTGACATGAGCTTTGGATGCATACAATAGATCTCTGGGCTTGCTAAGTTCTGCTCATTGCCAAAGCTCGCTATTAATTTCAAATACTTACCAACAACTGTCTGAATTTAGTTCCATTCTAATAACTTGTCTATGAATGTTATCAGTATGTTCAGTACACGTGACGTGATGTAACTATTCTTCGTGCAGTTTTAGAGAGCACCTATTAGCATGTGAGATCACAGGTGAGTTATTATGGTTAGTGAGTGGGTGCCTCTCATCACAAACGCTGACCGAAACTGACCCGCGACACCTACACAGTATCAATATTTAACTAATGTAGCCAACACAAAAATCTGTGCAGCAACAGTGAACGCGAGCTGTATCCTGCTTTAACCCTCTACTGTGTGATGACTGATGTCTGAAGCGGCGACCAGGTGACAGTCAAACATCTCTTCTCTTCTACTTCACGGCATTTGAGATATAATGGCTTGTGACGGCAGGATCGCAGGGGGGCAGATACGGAACAGTCAAGTATCTGCATGTTTCAGAAGACGTTTTAAGGCCTTTAAATGCCTGGAGACAATTTCATGAAGAATGTAATTAACAACAAAAGAAGGCTTAAAAAAATGTTTATTTACAACTGAAGTAAAGCTAATGAAAGATGCCAAGGAAGCTAATAATAAAAAAGGAAAATAATGGTCTATATTATCTACAGACCTGAGTTTCATAATACAATATTTTGTGTTCTTTCAAGGACTAAGGGCCAACCTGCATGGTGTGGAGCTCCATATAAAGTACTGCCTGGGTGGTGTACTCACCAGAGGCCTGGACTTCGTTGACATACTGCAGCAGCTCCTGTCCCTGGTGGATGACATCGAAGGTGAGGTTGTTCATGGTCAGGGCCTTGTCAGCGTGGTGCTGCAGCCTCTGCTCGGCCAGTGTCAGGTCCTCTGTGTCGAAATCATTCATCTGACCTGTCAGCTCCTCGTTCCAGGACTCCAGGTCAGAAATGATCTGAGGACAGACAATAACATTACACTTTTTAGAGTTACCACACACCTCGAGGGTTTATTGACACTGGTTCTGCTTCTTTTTTTTTTAATAGGATACATTGTCATTACTGGGTAGCATTTGATTGTCCCAAACTAAGAATGTAGAAGAAAAAATAACACAGATTTCCACTGTAAACACAGCAAACACACACAGTCCCCCCCCGCCTCTCCCTCCCAAGCAGACTCACATCAATGGCGTCCCTCTCGAAGATGCGGAGCTGCAGGAAGAGCTCCAGTTTGATCTTCCTCTCCTGGAACAGCTCCTCCATCTGGGCCTGGGCCTCGTCCAGCTGCTGCAGGACGCTCTCGATGTGGTTGATGGAGCTGTTGTGTGGCGTCTTGTTGCTGGAGATGGCCGAGTCCCTGGAACAGAAACGCACAATTTAGCAATAAGCACTGAAAGGCAGCAGCGCACACTTAAAAAAAACAAAAACACAGCAATAAAGACACAGTTGGGCACAGTGCCAAGCAAATTTATCTGCTCTAGAAACTGCTGCATAGCACAGCCTGCGGTGGCTTATTCAGCCGTAATAGAGCAAAGCGGTAGATTTAGGAAATGGAGCTGATGTTCATTTAATTTAAAGTGTGAAAAGTTTGTGCCTGAGGAAAGCAAACATAATTTAATCTCTTGAAATTGAAATTTAAGATTGAAGTGTGTGAATTGTTTAGGCCACATCATTTCATCATAGTATTAACATCTAATTCCCTTCTGTTTTTAATATCAGTGCCGTCCTTTCAGTTAGATACAGTAAATATTTCCTTTATTGAATGAATGACTACTTTTTAGTAGTGTTCTGAATATCAGAGCCAGTGTTGCTTTTTCCTTGTTCTTTATTTAATTTGTTAAACTGTTGCGCCTAAAGAATTTCACACCGATCTGAGATACTCATCAGTAACACTACTAACAAAATCAAAAGTACAGTTCATCTGATACATCATTTTGGAGTTTTTGGAGAATTTCCGATATCTACATTTCAATAAAAGCCAAACACTACACGCAACATGTGGCTCAGATTGTGAAGAGTTCAGATGAGCATCAAAGTGAAGCAGGTCGTATCGATTCTGATTCATCAGTCTGACAGATGCACGCGCGCGTGATGCGCGAACACGCAGACACCAGTGAGCTACCACGAGGCAAAAGTGAGTAAGCGAAAAACATCGGCGGTCACATGGATTTCGATTAGCCGAGAGGTTGATTAATCAGCGTGACAGATGCACTCCCAAGCTAAAACACATTCACGATCGCACGTGCGCACACATACAGCGCAGTCTCATACAAACACACACACACGCGCACACACACCGGCGGAAGGTGTGTAGCGTTACAGTTGCCTCCTGGGGAGACTGCCTTTATGAGGCTTGTGTCTAATTGTGTGGCAGACTTATGTAAGGCTTCACTGTGGAGCCAAATACTCAGGGGAGGGATGGAGAGAATGAGAGAAACAAGAGAGAGAAAGACAGAACAAAGGGGGTGGAAGAAGAGGGACTGGAACATCCTCTGTGTAAAAATAGAGTTGGAGAATGAGGGTCAACGGCATCCACCTCTACAACACCTCCTTCTGTCCTCTCAGCTTTCTTTTTAAGGTTTCCATCTACATCGCTGTTGTCTTTTCAAAATGAAACTGACAGACTAGTTCATTACAATACGTAGGAATTTTAATTCCAAATCGCCCATGTCTGCCATTATCCTGCCAACGCTTTATTGAGACAAAGACGAGAAGAGGTCCATTATGTAAGAATTTAAAAAAATAAATAGTTATTACATCATCATCATCATTTTGCTTTCTTTCACGCCTGGTGTATTCTCTCTCTTAACTAGTGGTTTAAAGGATTGTTTGGCGTCAGTTTATTGATTTAACTCCATAACTGCCCGATTCAACTGACACTAGCACTCTTTTGGACTGCCTTTTGATTCCCATTAAGAAAGAAAAATTATGTTTAGGCTGGTTTTGTTTCACTTTCCATGTCCACTAACGTAAGTTGCATGTTTTGATGTAGTTCCAGGTGGAGTTTTAGAAAAGACATAGTTGCTTAACAGAGAAGAAGAATGCATCCCTAGTTGACTTGCATGTAAAATACAGCACCATATAGCTCAATAATTACCGTAGGACCTTTATTAGAGAGTTATATTTAAGAGTTACAGTTTTCTGAAGAGATAGCTCTCTTTACACCACTCTTCATTTTATTTTCACAGAACATCTACGCATTTCAGCCTGTGTGGCTTCATTTTCAGTCAGATGTGTTGATCTGTACCTGAGCTGCTGGATGAGATCCTCTCCCTCCTTGATGACGTTGACGGTGACCTGCAGCGTGGTCTGCTGCTGCTGGCCGAAGCGTTTGATCAGATCCTGGACGGCCTCCACCGACTCAGCATAAACGTCATCCAGCAGCTCCTTCTGGAGCTCCTCCAGCCATGTCCACAGCTACAGGAAGACATTTATTAGCATCTGTATGTATATTTTCTTTTTCTGGTGATTGTCATATACATCTACACATCGTTTGATGGACTTGGAGGCTCACACTGGTCTGCACTTCTCACAATCACACATTGTTATCACGCACTCTGTGAGCCTGCCCAGACGAGCTACTGACACATGTCAATGCAAGTAAAAAGCTGGTTAATGACACTAACAGAGGAACTTCCTCAATTTTTATGGTCAAGGCCAACCTACATTATCTACCGTCACCTTAACCTGATCCTAATAATGCATTTATCCACAAACTATTTTTGTTTGTAAGGTAAGGACTGGAGATTTTAAAAAAAAGAAGAAGAAAATAAAACGTCCCCCTCTGTACGACTAACTGGATAAAACCAAAAAATACATAATCCATTTTATCTGTTAATTAGTTCTCTCTTGCTCAGAGAGCACAGAAAGCTCTCATCCACACAAACACGCAGCCCACCATCCACTTCAGCGTTACGTCATCCTGCCTACCTCTTTGACGTGCGTGTGGAAGGCGACAGACATGTCCAGCAGGACTTTGCGCTGCTCCACGCGGCGAACAAAGTCTTGGATCCTGTCTTCGAGCTGGTGGGCGGCCTGGTAGATCTCCTCTGGGTCGCACTCTCCCGTCTGGGCCAGCTGCTCGGCCGCCTCCAGCAGCTTGTCTGCATTAGTGTATGTATTCTACACCGAGGCCAGGGGATGGGGGGGACAGAGGGATGGATTAACCCAGGAAGACGATATAATGAAAGCAAAACATATTTTGAACACGAGCAGAGAGAGAAAGAGCAGAGGCAGAGAGAAAATGACAAACAGGATATGCAGGAGACGTGTGCAATGATAACAGTCAGTAATACTAGAGCCACAAAGAGATAACTAGGAAATAGAGACAGAGAGTGGGTGAAGGTGCTATAAAGAGGAAGAGAAATATGGTACGGAAACAAATGGGTACTTTAAGGTGGGGTATCAGATGGCTGATATTTATTTGTTCTGTTTAAAGTTGATCAGAGCTGACATTCTGGGCTAGTATTTGACAAAATAATACTGCAGTACAAAATGATTCCATTCCAAGCAAAAATCCAGCATTGAAAAGGTCACTGATGTAAAAGTGGGCAAGTTATTTTATCATTTTAAATATATTTGAAGTATCTGAAGTAGAATGAATCATTCAGAAAATGCCCCAGTGAGTGTTAGTGTTATATTACATATCATATTATTCAATGCTCTATTTCTAATGTATAGATGAGTAAGTAGCAGTAAATTGTCAGTAAACTCGTATGGTTTGCATATCAAATATAATCTGTAGTAGTAGTAGCTAGTGACTACAGTTATCAAATAAATGTAAATATGTTCCTACGAATGACATGCACAGAAAGTACAGAGTAAAAAAGTGTATGCAATTAGTTTCATTACAATCTAGGCTACACTATCCCCTCAAATGTGTTAGGGATGAATATTAATGCCTCATTCAGACCACTATGTGAAACTCAAAACTAAAAATTCATGAGGTGAGCTGGAGGATATTTAAGGGGCATTTAGGGGAAACAGCTGCACACAGTCTTAAAAGTGAGAATATGTAGTGTACGTTACTTGAACAGAAACTGACATATGTGACAATCATAATTAATGCTAAATGCCAAAACAAACAGCATAAATGAAAAGAGTCAAAAAGTCAGAGACCTGGCTCACAAACGTCTGTTAAATTCAGTAATATATGTGTAATTTAGTGGACAATAGCTAACTGTAGCTAATTATTTTGGTTAACATCAGCTTAAACAAACCACATAAGCTACTGCTCAGACCAGACCAAAACAGGTTGCAGCACGCAAATCCCTGTATGTAAAGAATTCAACAAGAGTGTTTTATTGCTAATGAATTCATTTTTCTTTTATTGGAAAAATAATTAATTATTTGTTCTACCAAAGTTTCATAGTTTCAATTTGATATGAAACTACCTAAACAATTACAACAATTAGTAAATAAAATAACACATGAAAACAAAATATCGAGAAGATTTTACAATTGCTTTCTTGTAGCTGATGACCATATTGGTGGTGGATGGGACTGGTGACGAGTTAAACACGAGAAAATAACCCTGTCAACACAGTTAAATGTGGCTTAAACTTACTAGAAAGTGAGAGCATTGAAACAAAACCAAGCTACCTGTGCCACTTCCTCAAAGTCCTCGTGGCGTTTCTGCAGAGCTCGGGCTCGGTGGAGGGACTTTCCCACACCTGTGTGTTTACTGAGGAAGGCCTCGCCATGGTTTTCTATCCAGTCCAGCACCTGTGCACAGAGACCCATGTCCACAGAGTCAGACAAACACTAGGAAAGAAGCAGCCACAAGGGGGCGCTCTAAGGTGATAGATGATCCACACATGTTGATAATAATCAAAGGAGTGTGTAAGTGAAGAGGAATGACAGAAAAGATGATCAGTTTTGTACGAGACGTTGCACCAAGCCTTTAATTTTCAACACTCCTCTTCCTGAACTCTGTCCTTCAAAGTGTTAATGGATGAACAGCATCTGCATGGACATATGACCCAATTCAGTTGCCGTGGCAACGGTTGCCATGTCAACACACTCAGGAATGCCCGTGATTTTTGGACAGTGTATTATCATTTTGGACCACTTGCATGCTCACTGTACTCGTTTTCAAGCTTTTATTCTGCAGAAAGCATTTAGAATGCAGGCTTTTATCCAATGTTCCTTCCCACTAAAATGCATGATGAGTGAAGACGCAAGGTTTCACCAACTTGCTCAAGGACATTTTGATAGGAAACATGGCTGCTGCTAGGATCAAACCGTCTATTAGGAGTGGAATCCCTCTAACCAGTAGGCTACCCTGCTATTTTCAAATTACTGTCTAACCCTCTCATGTTATACTGAAAAAACTGGCAATTAAGTTTGATCCTGGAATTACCACGTACTCAAACCAATGTGTACACGCATATAAAGAAAAAAGCATATACAGTATATATATGTGTGTGTGTGTGTGTGTGTGTGTGTGTACCTGTTGGACATCCTGTTGAAAGACGCATAGCTGCAGGCGTTGGTGCAGCCGCACTTTGCGGTGTTGCCAAATGTTTTCCAGCTGTCTCTGGTGATGCAGCACCTCGTGGATGATGTCCAGGACGTGGTGCACTGCCTTGGAGTAGTTTGCTGATGCTGTCAGTGAATCAGCACTGCCCGGGGTCAAAGGTCGCTGCAGCTTGTCCAACAGGGCTTTTCCATCCTGGCTCACCTGAGGAACAGTCAGAAAATAAGTTGTTGTGGTGTTTATTTTAATCCCAACTACTGCGCAAATGCACAGGAGAGGAAAGAACTGGCAGAATGAAAAGTATACTGGCATTAATGTGTTTTGTATTTGACTGAACTTAGAAATAAAACATCATCCAAATGACAACAGCCAGCAAACTGTGTGGACATTTGCCTGGGAAAGCACACGCTTACTATAATTAGAAACTCAAAAGGAGAAATAATAAATTAAAAAGCCACTCAAAGGAGGAATTGGTGAGAATGAAAAGTAATTTTTGGCACTGGAGAGATTCAATTCCTTTTAATATGGTCGGTGTAAAAGTAGCCTTAATCTTGAAACTGAATTTGAAATAAAGATTTTCTGTGGAGAAGTTGGTTGGAAAAAGCTTGAATTTTGACTTTATCCTAAAAAAACAATTCACCAAGTTTAAGAGTTAATTCCATTTTAAAAGCCTAATTTACACTAATAGAGAAAAGCTACCACAGTTATTGTTTGTAAATTATGTTCTAATAGCATCGTTAACCTAATTGTGACTCCTAAAAGTGCGTTGAGGTTTTAATAAACAGGGTGTTGCTGCAAATTAAACCATGAACATGACATAGTGATTTTCTACTCTATGATAACTTTATAGTTTAATGGTTTTACACATTATAAATGCAGATAAGATGTGATGTTACCTCAGAGTAGGCAGCCGTGATGTGTTCATACAGGCCTTGGTGGTGGTGGATGGCGTCCTCGAGGTCTTGCAGCTCGGAGGGCAAATCCACCTCGCCACACGCTTTGCACCAAGAGTCCACGTTACTCATGTACTGCAGGGCAAGACAAGCACGCTCACATTTACGCAAACCGCCACTCAGATATAAAGCGTTTCGCACGAGACATGACATGAGACAGTGGCGTATACATCCTTATACTCTTCCCAGGAGTCACATGTTAGTCAGACATAGCAGAGTGCACAAGAAATCGCCTGAGGAGCATTTTTCTATACCATCACTGAGCTTAAACATGAAGAAATGTCCTTTCATATGGTTATGAGCTCTCTGAAGACTTTATCAGAAGAATTATTCATGGCTGAGTGTGCTGTTCATTGGCCTGTGGTGACTTCCTGGAACTTTCTGTACCCCCACGTGGGAGGGGAGGAAAAACAAACCAATCAGCGAGGCTGGCCTCAAAGAAATATCAGAAAGTTGGTGGTTTCATTACTGCTGATAACTGGAATAAGATACATGAAAGGTACAAAGATTCACAATGAGTTTCTCAGTATTTGTGGGGGAGAAAAGGTTGGGGCGAAACCTCTGGGAAAAAAAAAAAAGCTGTTTCTATTTCGGCACACAAACATGAAAGGCTGGTCTGATGACGGCAATATTCCAGGTTGGAAAAGTCGTACCACCCATGTTCCCCGGTTGGGATTCTGCATGTGTGCTTTTTCAGGCAATGAATCATTCCATAGTGTCCCGACTAATGAGCGCTGACAGAAATAACAGCAGATAACAAATACGCTACTTACAAGCTGCATTGTGTATGTAAATATATGTTAATGCAATGCATATGATCGGCTTTATAGATTTAATGAAGCCAAATGGGTATTTCACAACCCAGAAAGTGTGTGCATATGTGCCTGTGTGTGTCCATTAAGATTGCAAAGGTCAACACCTAAGCTGCTACCAAAGGCACATCGATAAGAGAACCAAACATGATAAAACCTGTTAATTAAGGAGCTTAACACATGCTGGAAGGCAGGCCTTATCCTCTTTGGAGTAAGGCTAGATTTCTTTATGCTAAGCTAACTGTCTCTAAAGCAACATCATGTCAACTTCCACTCAGAAACCACTCCCATGTTTAGAGTCCACACATAAGTTGCTATCAATCTTCTCATCCAATTCTTAGTAAGACAGCAAATGACACAAAACAAGACACAAAACATGAACTGAAACAATCGTCAAATTAATCAGCAAAAAAGTTTCAGTCATTTTTAAAGGGAGATAGCAAACATTAGCTGGTTCCAACCTCTCAAATGTCAAAACTTCCTTCACTTCGTTTATTTTATATGATTTCAAACTGAATATGTTTCAGATTAGAACAGTTACGCACACAAATCAAGCATCCTGAAAATATCACCCTGGGCTCTGGGAACTTGTGATCGACATCACTATGTGCTGACTTTGAACAGAATTGAATGATTAATCGATGAAATACAAAATATTCACAACATAAATCTTTAAACAATCTTAAATTGCAGCCCTAAATCTTGCTTCTGACTCACCTGATCACATTTTTGGTGGAAGCTCGCCGACATCTCCAACAGCGTGCTGCGTTCATCCAGTGCAGCGGCGAAGGCCTTCCACTCCTTCTCCAGCTGGCCTGAGATCTGCTTGATCTGCTGGGAGGCGTAGTGACCCGACTCCAGCAGCCGGTTTCCCACTGACATGATACGGTTGATGTTCACGTACACGTTCTGCACAGCAGGGCGGGGAGAGAGGGAGAGAGACAGCTGAACAGAGGAGTTTGTGGGTAGGTTTAAGCACCTGACATTGGGTGAGACTGATTGAGAAAAAGAAGAAATATAGAAAAAGAACAGCTAGACAGACGAGGAGATAGGCTTGAGGAAAGAGCAAATTAAGTGCTGCAAGTAAAAGAGGAGCAGAGACTGAGGTGATGGCTATTGAACCGGTGGCATCATTTCTCATCCGTTGAGAGAAACTCTAGCGGCTAGATTGATTCCTTCTCTCCACAGTTTCATAATGGTTACATAAGGCTGACTGTGGATAAAGAATAGGATTACTCAATACCTGGTTGTGCTGCTGCTAACATGCAGAAAATTTGCAAGTGCGCACAAGCACAAGCTTCTCCAAACAAACACTCAAACACAGCACTAGAGGTTGACGCTAAGTGCAATAACTATATGATTATACAGTGCGGGGCACGGACTCGATACTCCAAGTGGGCGGAAAAGCATTACCTCCTGCTGCGGATCAGTGGGTGCTTGTGTTTGTGTGTGCGTGTGTGTGTGTGTGTGTCTTACCATGCAGTTCATAGCGAAGTGGTTGTGCTGGGTTTGCAGCTCTATGGCATGGGGGTGGTTGTTGCCAATCTCCGTGTAGCCTGCCAGGAACAAACCCTTGTTGTGCATGATCCAGTCAAACATCTGAGGCACGGGAAATTACAGGACACATAGACAGAAAAAAAACAAAACATGTTAGCCAAATGAAAACATATACACAAAAGGTACAGGTTCATCAGTAACTTTCACAGATCAATGCCAGAGCAGGTGAAAACAAACAGCTGGCACTTAGCCTGACTGTGTTTGTGTACTGCTGCAGTTTGCAGATACTTGTCATCTTTTCCAGGCCAGAATAGAGAGAAATGGACTGCCTCGATTAAGAGTATCCTCTCAGGCTCTCCAAGAGAACAACTCGTGGCCTATGGTGTCCTAGCAACAAGCTCCTACTACTGCAGTGTATCCAAGACTGCAGCTCTCTCCTTGTTGCTGCAACCTGCTATTTTATTCTACTCACTCAAACATGGATCTCTGAATTTTCTCTGCCTGTCTCCTTCTATTTTGTGCCACAGCTGTCATCACCTGAGCTGTCAGAGCAGCTGCTATCCTCCATCTCCCTGCCTGTTATCCTGGGATGTGGTGGAGTGGCAAAGCCATTTAGTTTTTACCTGCCGTTTTATTTGTGGAATAAAGATTAAGCTGCTGTTTTAGGACCAAAATAAAAAGGGCATGAATTCATGAGCTCTGCAACGACAGCATGAATCAATGCTTCTCTGCGGGTGTAATTAAGTTTTTGTTTGTATTGGCAGTTGTCAGCCCCACAGTGATTACCAGCTGATCTTATAGATTACCACTACATCACTGCTCATGCTGAAAGATCCCCCCCCTCCCGCGGTCCACCGACCTTCTCTGCGTCCTGTTCGAACAGCCGGAGCTGGAAGCACTGGTCAAGCTGGAGCTTGCGGACATGCCAGGCCTGGTGGAGGTGCTGTCGGGTGGAGTGGAGCTTATCGAGCAGCTGGGTGATCCGTGGCACCAGGCCCTGTGTGTCGGTGTTACACATCCCACCACTGCTGCTGCTGCTGCTGCCACCGCTGCCCCCACCTCCGCCGTTACGGTTGGAGAAGGACTCGCTGCTCTGGATTCGCTGGAGCAACCTGGAGACGGATTTAATGTGCGTTATGTGCATTACTCATGCTTGTAATTTGCTGTAATTGTTTGACTGAGCAACGCTTTGCATTTGTGTTGAAAGAGGAGTGGTTGAAGGGACTAGCACGGAAAGATAACACATCAGCGGATGTAAGAAAGCTACAAATATTTTTTATTCTGTCTAGATTCTACCAGGGAAGACATTGTGGGAAAATATACATTTGCAGGGATCCAATTATTATGAACCATTAAGCATAATTTCGACTTATATAATTTTCGACGGACGGCAGCAGGAGTGGTGTATGATTGATTCGGCACGGCGAGTTGACGGACCAGTCGCTGTATCTGAATTTACATAATCATGACTTGACTTCTACTTTATGCAAATGACTCCGTCCAGAATGACGCACTAGGTTCACGAAAAATCAAATCAAACCGTCAAACTGCGCAGTGCTGATGAGATATGGCTCAAGGCTGAAGACATATGTACTGTTTAGTAGCTTGTGGCCCGGGTGCGATGTTAAAAAAAACGGACGGGCCAAATCCAAGCACCGTACAACTAGCTGTTACATAACTCATCGGCCACAGCTCCTCGTGCACCGCTACGTTCAGATGCATCGCTCACCAAGTGTCTCTATCAGTACACTAAATGAATACTATGTTGTCAGAAATGGAAATGTGCTTATAGATGAGAAAACACAAATGGAGTCATAGATATGAGGTAGATGCTATATCACTTAAATACTGGCATAATGGTGCATATTTTTCAGGCCGTCTCTCTTGGAAGACATTCGTACTGTTGCACTCGGTTGTCATCAATGAAAGAAAAAGAGAGCAGAGAGAGAAGTTCCAACACTGACTCATTTCTCACCTCCACACAGCTGGCTAATCAGGGCATGAAGAAACCTGACAGAAATGCGTGGACACAACCGCCCCCTCATCTAATATCGGAGTAGAGTATGGAGGAAGATTTCTCGACGCTGTATGCTGGCCCCTTTAAAGGTGCAACAGAATTCAACAGAATGTGAAGAAATAAGGGCTTTGAGTTTATCTCAAAGACGTCTGCGTATTGCGTCTCAGAGATATCTACTTAAGTTGGCATGCTAACACTCCGAGCTCCCAGTCCGGACCGCTACCTGCACAGCTAACTGAGCTAAAGACCTAAAGGCATGAGAAATTACTGCTTACTATGGTGTTATGCTGCCCCCTATTTGACTATGAATGGTGTGATTTTTCTTACATATATTACACCTTTAAGCTTTACATGTGGCAACCTGTAGCATGTGGGAGCAAACAGGTTTTTCTTGTAGATGCTAATGACCGTTGGGTCTTTTAACTTCTTTTAATCCTTGTCGTTTGTCTTTTGTTTGCAGATCTGCTCGCCTTGAAAGCAGTTTGAATTTAAACTTTCACTTCTTCAGAACAACGTCCAATGATTGCATGAAAGGAATAAGCTTCATTCACACAAAAGATCACAATAGTGTACAAGCAAGTACAAATAGGACACTCACAGGGCTGCATGTGGACAGTTTTTACACGAACCCCAAACGGCCGCCCACGTGATTGACAAAGAAGAGCTGAAGGGAAGGCGGGATAAAGGCTATTTTTTGATACGACCGAGCGGATTGGGAAAACATTTGGAAGGTGATGTGAGCCTTCCAGCCTCTGCCCTACTGTTTAGTCCTACAGGAAAGAAAAGTCACAACTGATGTATTTCCATGTGCCTACCTCTGTCCCTCAGTGTCCAGCTCCTCTATCGGGGCTTTTATGACTTTCTTCTTTAGCGTGGCGTGTTCTTCTATCATCCGCCTGGCTCCTTCTAGATCCTGGGGAAAGTCTTTTCTCGACACCGTTTCTTGCATCTCCTCTAATCGGGACAACATCTGGGTGGCGTGACCAGAGAATTCCTCAAAGGCCACGCGCACCTGGATAAAAACGGAGAAACATCAGAGTAAGGGGCTGTACATTAATGAAAATGACAGAATATGACTATGTTTACAGCTGCAAACAGCCAAAGCCACGGTCTTATTTTCAATACAATTTGTCCACGTTTCTGCTTATTGCATTTGGCGCAAACATTTTAAGATTTCCTCAGTAACAGGATGGGCGGGCCACTCTTACCTCTATCCACTCTTCATGGTTATAGTCAAGGCTGCCGTCAAAGTCGGCCGTCAGTTGGGAGGGGTCGACGACCTTCGTCAGGCCCTCTAGCGACACCATGGTGGTCTATGGAGCAAATGTGGAGGAAAGGTAGTCGAGAGAGAGAGAGAGAGAGAGAGATTGAATGGGGTTTAGGCGGTTTTAGGTTAAATTCAGTCAATTAAGAGTAAAATGTCTCTAATCTCTCCTCTTCTCCTCCCATTGCATTTCTTTTTTGCCTTCTTGTGTGGTTGAAAATTTTTGTTACTTAGTGAAGACATGAACAACCCTCGTTCCCGAAATGTCTCAACGCAGGATGTTTTAATGACGGCTGGCTTACGGAGATGTAATTCTAAGCAGAAAGCCATGTAATTAATTACTTAACACATCCATGACATGACTCAAGCCCGTTTTTATCCCCTTTATCCTGCCAATTTAGCACGCTGCAGCTTAATTTCTTTTAACAGCAGTCAGCGAAAAACATTTTTTAAAGCATCTACAAATATATCACACACAGAAAAGCTGAGAATTAAACAGTTGAAACACCTTGGCACAATTTCTCTTTGGTCCCCTCCAGTCATCCTTCACTTTTGAGCTAAGTGGAATTCAAATCCTCTCCACACAAAAATCACATCTTACAATATCGATTTCAGAGAAGCAGCAAGGAAATGTCTCCCTGTTTGGTTTCAGTGCCTCTGTGTTTCTGCAAAGCCACCTCCGCACAACACCCCCACACACATGGCCAGAGATGGATGGAGACAGAACGGTAGCTAGATAGCTTTGTGTAGGCCAAACAATGCAGAAACACACTCTTGCTGTCCTTGGGTAAAAAAGCACAGTGACACTCACCAGGGGAAAATACTGATACCGCCGTGTTCGCCATTGTTGTTTGAGTTAATTGATTTGTACTCTGTTGAATGGTGAGGGAGAATCAGTCAGGGCCGTTGGGTACCATTTTTCTCCCCATACCGAACCACACGATCTATCAAGAGGCAAAATCGAGGTTGCAGGCGGCTCTCTGCACCCCGGCTCGCTGCTTTCATTCTTTCCGTTTCAGTTCAACACAAAGGGATGAGAGAGGAGTGACATGTCCTACCTCCTCTTCTAGCTTTCATTTTACCAAGCCAGGAGAAAATCCTTGAGACTAACACACACTTGCCACAGTAACACCCGATAATGCGCATGCTGGGAGCCAATTGGTGGTGTGAATACTGGATGTAGAAGACCAGTTACTTAAGTTTTTCACTCATGCAAAGTTGTCAACTAAATATCTGTCCATTAATTTCCATCTATCCATCTATCTATTAAATTAATTGCCAACCATTTTGATAAGCAATTGATCAGCTTGAGTCATTTCTTTAAGAAAAAAACTCCCCAACTAATTCTAAATTCTCTGATTACAGCTTCTTAAATATGAATGCTTTCTGGTATCTTTACTTCTCACTCTCTCACATCTCTTTGGGTTGTGGACAAAACAAGACATTTGAGGTTGCCATCTTCGGATCTGTGGAACACTGATCAGCATTTCTCACCATTTTCTGAATTTTCTATTATCTATTGATCAAGAAAATAATTGAGGAAAATAATCACTAGTTGCAGCCTTAATTTACTTGATGAAATCCTATATACATGAAGGCAGGCAACACATGCAAATCAAAACGCAATGAGACCGATCAATGCCCGTGTGGCCTGGCAGAGCGGCTCTTCGATAAGCGCAACCTGCCCTGTGGCATCTGCCTGTTCTTCCTCTCAAACAGTCAATACGGTGTCATCAGACTACAGTGGACCTGTGTGTGCATGGGCATGGGAACAATCAGAGCCATTTCCACACCAGTGCATCCACACACACACACACACACACACACACACAGACACACAGAGTGTCAGATGCTCACATATCAGAAACACACTGCACAGAAATTGAAGCACATACTGTACAAAGATGATCATTATCATAGCAAGGAAGGTTCTTTAATGACGGATCAAACAGGAGGGTGGGAAATCATTAGCTAGTCCTCATTAGAGGGAACTTACTGAACAGGCTTCAAATCAGACGAAGGCATTTTCTACAACTTGAAACGCAGAAACCTCACACTTATTAACCCGTGCAGTGGTGTTTTCAGTATTTATCCCACTGGTGCACATTGAGGTGAAACGGTCCCAGCATCAAAATAAGCCTGTTCTTGTGAATATATCATTAAATTAGCTGTGAAAAAGGCTTCTAACGCATGACTGACAGCATCACAAACACTGCTCCTCGTGATCCGCTGTGTGCCGTTTTTGTTGTTCAATGTGTGGAAATGTTTTTCTCTGATAAACTGCTGGCTGGTGATGTGCGCACCCAAAGCAGCGGGGAGAGGAAAATAACACAATGTGTCGACAATGACCGGCTCAGCTGGCCGCTAACGCAACTCAGCTGATGGGGAATTAAAGAGAAAGGGTTGACTTTTTCTACTTTTACAACTCATTACTTCAAAATGGCAAATATAAGATTATGGTACTAAATCTCTCTTTATCTGGGTGCTTACAAAATTCATTACAGCATGCTAAAAATATAGTACAGCCATGTCTATCTTTAACTGAGCAGCACTTTAATTACATAATTAAAGTGACGTTTTTGCTTTTCCAAGTGACGGTTCACTTTGCAGTTCCCATTATTCTCCCCTGGTTTTAACCGTGATGTTATTGTAGAATGCAGAAGTTTTCAATTCATTTTGCAGGTAAAAATGCATGTTTCAGATTCTAAAGTGAGCAGTCAGAGAGCTGAGATGACGTTAAAATGCTGTGCAATTGTGGATGCGTCCTACCTCAAATTCGAACTTAGAGCTGCCGAAGTTGGTCCTCTGCTTCTGCCAGAAGTTGTCTGGTTTGATAATGAGGGCGACGTGGATGCAGGATGGAAACGACTCCTGCAGGATCTTCAGCAGAGGCTTGATGCTGTCCCATTTGGAGCCGCGCATATCAACGATGACCGTGAAGCCATGTTTACACACCTCCTCGCTGGGATGGATGGAGGTCGGCGGGAGTGGGAGGAATTAAAGAGAAGAGAGGGCAGGGGAGGAGGATGCGAGGGAGGGAGGGGTGGCGAGAGAGTATAATCCGGAGAGAGAGGAGACAGATGACAGGCGTGGGAAAGGATGAGAGAGGGATGGAGAGAAAGATGAAAAGAGAAGAGGGGAGATGGAGATTGAAAAAGGGAGAGAGAGAAAAAAAAGGGGAGGTAAAGAATCAAAACAAACAGTCAGATGACGCATTTTCTATACTGTGAGAAGCCTACGCAGCAAACATATATCCCA
>OMLP01022822.1:0-17625 GCA_900302685.1 Spondyliosoma cantharus | reverse complement strand
CTTTTTTTTTAATGAATTTTGGAAGTTTGGCTTAACTTCGTACGTGTATATGAACCCTCACCAATCGCTTATTACTTAACCCTAAGGATACTTTGCAACATTTATTCAGTTAAAAAGATGTTGCTAAATTTTTACAGCAGTCAATTAATTACAAATAAATCTTTTTTTGTTTTTTAAGAATCATTTTCAAAACATTATATCGTGACCAATTTTCAACCAAATTTAGATTCTGTGAAGCATTAATATAGATAGAAGAAGAATGTATAGTGCTCACATACAATCATACAATGTACAATGTAGTAACAATGACTATCTGCATCTAACCTATACCTAACCCAACACACAGGACCTGAGGACTTAAACTAGATTCTAAGCGAGTGCCTTGGTCAAGAGCACTGGCAGGAGAAATTTTTGTGGACAATTTGACATGCAGACCAGGGGAATTGAACAGGCGACCTTCCGATAACAAGATGCTGGCTCTACCCCTGAGCCACAGCCACCCTGAATGAACACTTTCTTAATATATAAACATGGCTCACATGTCCACATCCGTTACGTTTCACCATTCAATTGGCTTAGCCGTAAGAAGTATGCGTTAAATTTTTCATTATTGGCTTTTCTGCATCAGGATGTAACCTTTCAAGAGGTTTGTAAGGCAGCTAAAACTGTTCAGTTTTGTCACAACACCTAATTATGAGGGCCAGTCTTTATAAAAGCGTCTTTCTCCCTGGTTCTGTTGGTCTTTGACATTCTCCGTTCCTAATTTTTTTTTCCCCCACAAATTATCAGAGGTCTTCATAATGTCACACTTTTAGCAGATCTAACAGACGTGCAAATCAAATCACCTTCTCTCTGAGGCACATTGTGTCAAAATGTCACAAAAAACACACCAGTGAGTGTGTGCTTAAACCTTTTAGGAAACATAAAGAGACAGAAAGACATTGTACAGTATAAATCTGCGCACGCACGCACACAAATTGTTACCATGTATTACATAATGCTTCCAACATAAACGGAACAAATGATTTCTCCTCTAGCTTTCTGTTGTTGATGCAGCCGCACACAGACACCCCTCTTGGGCACTCGTAGTGAATTGTACTCCAGTCTCTGCTCTCAGCATGTCGTCGTATTTATGATTATATGCTAATAAGATGCTCATTATATTTCCGCCACCGGAGGAGATGGATGAGAATCAGTACTTGTCTCTATTTTTACTCGCCTTTCCTTCTCTCATTTGTCTCCTGACTTCCCACAGGGTGCCACAAAAAACAAATTATCATGATCAACTACATTTCCCACTGTGCTCCCGTAGAGTGTGAGCTTGTAGTTCTTTACAGAGGATGCATTAAAGGAGGTGGATGCAGACAGAGGGCTTTAGTGTGCCTCTTGTTGTAGAGGTCACACATGGACTAGGATTCACTCTCTGTGCAGAGAGCAGGGGAGGTCAAATTAGGCTACAACTAATAATTGCATACTAATTTGTTTCTAATTTTTGCTTTATCATTTGTCTGTAATCTGTCAAAGATAGCATTAAATGTCCTTAACATGTTTCTAACAACTCAAAATATCTTCAATTTGACAGACAAGCAATTGGAAGCCCAAAGCTATTCTACATTTAGCAAATGCTCACACTTCAGAAGTTACGACACACTTCAGAAGTTACAACCAGTAAGTGTTTGGCAGTTTTGCTTGACAAATGATTTCAATGATTCAATGATGAGTCATTTTGACTGACTGAAAACCTGCATGTTATGGGATTTGTGCAGTGTGACACCCCTGAATACAAGTTTTGTTTTTGCATTCAGTGTTCTTCAATCGTGGCCCTGGGCCTCGTGCCCTGCACGTTTTAGATGTTTTCCTTCTCCAACACACCTGATTCAAATAATCAGCTCGTCATCAAGCTCAGGGACATTTTTGTCTAATATAATATAATAATACTAATATTTAATTTAGATGATGATTATTTATTTATTTTGTATTTATTATTATTATTATTATTATATTATTCATTTAAACGATTAGTCAGTTCTCGTTCCCCTTGTCAACGTTGCATTTTATTTACAGTGGTAACACCTCAACTTTTGCTGTATTAGAGTCTGCATATTGTGTGTGAAAAGGCTCAAAGGTAAGTCAAAGACCAAATGTTGACAAGATGACTAGCAGTAAACACTACGTGTGTGTGAGACAGAGCACAGCACTCACTGTGTGTACAGGGAGTACACACAGTGAGTGCTTTGTAGCTCTGTGTGAATTCAGTAATGTACAGTCAAATTTAACGGTCTGCCCGAACACACACCGTCCTCTGTAAACAAGCACGCACACGCTTTTAACCCACAAATCCCTGGACACAAATTTAGACATCATCAAACTGATTCTGGGAATTCCAGCAACAATCATGTCTTTCCGAAAAGCTCCTTCATCAACCTCTACTTTGGTCAATGATTTCCTCCATCTTCCAGACCGACTTCAACATGCTTCAGAAAGGTGTAGGGAAGTTGTTCCAGCAAAAAGGTCTCCGGATTGTTGATGTAACTGCAAGTGGAGAAACGTTTGCTTCTGCGATGATAATATGTTCATGATTTCATCCTGTGAGACTGATGTATATCAGCATATCGTTACTCTGCAGAGGATGATTACTTGATGATTAGAGTTCATTACCTGGAACCCTGAAACGTTTCCTGCGACTAAATGACTTTGTATCTGGAAATATTTGAACACGAAGACATTTTCTACGAATAGCCTGGCAATGACAGTGAACAGTACAACCTCCAGCGGAGAATTTAAACTCTGCTGAAGTATTTCTGGGGGTGGGTTCTTCTCTTCTTCTACCAAATACAAAAGGGAAGTTTAACCACAGACACATCACCTCCCTGTGCTCTGCAAGTGTTTTGGGACTGGAGAAAGTGGCACAGCAGCTAAATATAGAGTGGCCGGGTCACACTCTCTCAAACACACACACACACACACACAGTAGAGAAGGAGGCCTTTCTGGGCGAATGTTGAGCATAAAATAAGAAAGAAGAAGAAAAGACAAACTATGAAAAGTGCGAGATTATGAGAGGACAAAGGGAGGGAATGAGTTGAGAATCGAGAACCAGCTCCAGATTATTCAATCCATAAGGATCGTATACCTCAAAGTTTATCAATTCCTTTAATCAATGCTGCATGTTTTTTACAGCTGTAAATTGCAAAACAATGATGTCAAACAAGGACTGCACATTTAATCTAATCGACCATATTGTACAGCCCTATGTCAAACTCATGCATCCTTGCTGCTGTAAACAAGGGGTCATGGCAGAGAGAGTGCGAACAGGGTTTAATTACAGTACTTGCACTAAATGTAAATTGTAAGTAAGGATGGACACATCAGCAATATGGTGAAACATCATAACATGTGATCAAGAGTTAGGAAAATTATCAAGAGCGAGGGATGTGATCAAAAGTGACAAAAGTGGGCCAGAGTAAGAAAAAGAAATGGAGCGGGGGAGTGAGTGAGAGATGAGAGGTGGGCAGACAAACATAAGGAGGGGGCAAAAGACAGACAGGCTGACCAATCAGTAGCTGTCAAACACACTCCCTTTACTTGGTTTCTCAGCTTTAAAGCTGATATAAAGTAGTGGACAAAGTTAAATTCACTTGACATTAGTGTTGGACAATATGTTGATTTTATATCATCATCATATGAGATTTGTATTTTGGATATTGTTGTATTATAAAATTGCATAAGCTCGGTCTCTTCCTGTTTTTAAAAGCTGCATTACAGTAAAGTGTTGTAATTTGCAAAAATGACCAGACCTGTCTTACCCACTTCGTTAACTTTTTAAAAAATCTTTTCATGGTAATTCTAAATGCTATATTGGAGGCAAAAACTGAAACTAGTCCAGTTGCCTCCGATATAGCATTTAGAATTACCGTGAGCTGGACGACTGAGAACCTTCATCAACAGTGTATATAATATAATCAAAAATCCCATAGAGTTATTGTTATATGAAAGTACCAATGGTCATCACTGCAATATTGTAGCAATATCAAGAGGCAATTGGTCAAAAATATCGTGATATTTGAATTTGAAAACAGAGTATTGAGATGGTGATCATGAAATAGCCTTAAAAAAAAAAATCACAATATTATTTTAAGGCCATATCACCCAATCTGTAACAGAGTAGAAAAAGGAGAGGAGGGTGATGAGCTCATGGTAGATGTATAACCACGCACCGACCAGACGCGGCATTGTACCTGTCAGCTCGATGAGGGCGGAGCCTGTCTGGGCAAATCTCCATTTGTGATTGGTAGCCCAGCAAGTCATGCTGGATAATTCTTCCACAAATTGTAAAAAAAAAGAAAAATAAAGAAATCCATAAATTGCTGTGGCTTTGGCTTTTTTTGCAGATGGGGGGGGACGTAGTCCACTGCTACCATCAGCTAATGATAGACTGACTGTCCGATGTGCTGAAAGGATCCCAATCCAGTGTGGGCACAGTCGGAGCAGCTGAGACTAATCCTGGGATTCCTGAGGGGAGATATTCCAATCCAGCAGACAACCAAAACCGCCCGTTTTGGTGTCGTCTACGCGTCCACACGGAAAAGCTGTTGTAAACATTTCCAAGCAGAAACGTGTCTGTCGGAGTGACTGTGTGGATGCACAGTCAGTGTGCATCTCATGTGGCATTAGGTGAGCTTCTAAGCTGCCTGTCTTTTGGAAAGGCAGGTTCCTGGAGGTAATCCCATTGTGTAGGAGGGGCAATAATTATAATATGCCTGCACTGCACTTAGGCACCTGGTGAAGCTGCTTAGCATCAGGAGTGAGACTGATGAGGGAAACCCTTAAAGCGCAGGAGAGGGTTGGATAACACCACATAGACATCACAGTCTCTTCTTCCCTGTGGTCTCTCCAGTGGAACTGCATCACAGCATCAGATCGTGTTTATACAACAGATCTGTATGGGTCTACATTTGTCAGCGTCTTGCAATTTTACCCAGAACACATGATAAAGGTTACAAGGTGCATTGTGTATGATGATGTGGCTTTACCTGAGCTATAACCTGTTTAAGTAATTGTTATTAAGTAATTTTCAGCTGAATACAAATCAATACATCAAAGTCAAGACAATCACTGTCATATGAGTAACAACAGTATGAATGCCTTATCTAAACCCCGTTATAACAGAAAGCATGAGAGAGGGAAAATAACTAATTGTGGGGGGGGGGAATATAATTGATTTGAATTGCCAATAAAAGAAGGAGGAACATGCTAATTCAAATTCTGAACACAAGTCTTGAAAGGAGCGTAAACCCTGGCCTCAACAGATGTCCCCAAGCGTGCAGACGCCCTTCTCTCTGTGACGGGGTTAAGTGCCCAAGCCTGAGTATAATGAAAGCCCCAAACGGCCGTAGTTGCTCGTAATTTTTTCAGCCCATTATCTAGAGGTCACAACTTTATTAACTTATCATCTTCTAGTGATTTAATTATCTCATTATTAGGAGATAATTAATAGTTTATAGAGCACACCTTCTGTTTTTTTCAAGGCTGTAATCCGGAGAGGACAATTTCTTTTGTTATGAAAAGATTCTAATTATTTTAATGAAATGTCTCCTTAACTCAATTTATGATTTTGCTTAGTCCCCTTCCCTTGCTCAGGATATCTAGTAACTATTTATTGATTAAATATTTCTGTTTTTTTTTTTTTTTTTAAGCAACAACTACACTGATTCTCTGGTTCCAGGTTGTCAAACGTAAGGACTTTCTGCTTTGATTTATTTATCAATTGAATCTGGCTATATGTGGGTGGCTGGTCGGACAAGACAAGACGTCTCAAGACATAGCCTTGGAATTTATAACAGGACATTTTTTTCCTGTTATAATTAAAAATAAAATTCTATTTTATAAAAATGTACAGAGAAAAACAATCGACTGATTGCAAAAATAATCAGCACGTACTGAAAATAATAGCTGCAACCTTATTGGATGTAATCTGTAATTCACCATCCCATTATCAACTATTGTTGCCACTGATTATCACTACGTTGTTCGGTCTATAAAATGTCAGATATAGGTGAAGAATCATGTTATCAATTGTCGTGTTTGTTCATAGCCCAAAAGCATTCAGCGTACTGGCATAGAAGAGTAAAAAAAACATTCACATTTCAGAAGCTGGAATCACAGAATTTTAACTTTTCCTTTTTATCACAATAGTCAGTAATGTTTATTTAATGGTTGACAAAGAATCAAATAATCGATCAATGTTTAATGCAGCTCTATTCCACTGTAATCAATGGCTGGGTACATCTACTAGAAGATCATATGAATAGATCTACAAACGTGCTGTGACACAACAAAACCATATTTGATAATTTAGGAAAACAGCCTAACTTAATCACAGAACTACTTTGTTATCTTGAAAACAGGACATGATCAAACTAGAATGACATTCAGTAGAGTGCATACCTCTGCCAAGACCCAACAGTCTCCTCATTCCGACTCACTCATATATACCAGCCACCTAAAAACGCTGATTTTCCGGCAAGATCCATGCACTGTTCCCTGAGAAATTAACAAAAATGTGGAAAAACGCCCTATGTTGCAATATTAAAGAAAGCAAGAAAAAACTCACTGGATCCGTCCCTTTATAGGGATACGTACCACAAGTTAATGGGGGCTATTCTTGGCCCAGACCCATCCTCCATCCAAGTTTCATGGAAATCCAGTCAGGAGTTTTTGAATAATCCTGCTGACAAACCGACGCGGGTGAAAACATGACCTCCTTGGCGGAGTTAATTATGAGGTTGAAATAATGGAACTAAAAAAGTATCCGCAGCCACAGACATGCTGGGTTACATTTCCCACACATTGTCAATAATAGGGCAGCCCACGCAGGTGAAATAGTTCTTTGAGGAACTCTCTGTTTGGAATTCCTTTTGAGTGTCGTCACGCATGAACTGGACTTGCTAAATGAAAAGTAAATAACAAGTGGTCAATGTATACCCATGAGGAAGTAAAATGACATATCATGGGAAGAACAGCAAAATATGTAACTTCATACCATTCCTCATTTCATTTAGAATAAATGTGCTTTTAGATAAAGCTGAAGAGGTTATCATTACCTTGTTGTAGCGGGCTAACTTCGGGAATTCATCGTCTATTGCCAAACTCTAAATCCAGAAGACGAATTTACTCTCCAAAGGCTGAGGTAACAGCTCTTCAGGACGGTGGTCTATCCCATACAACAAAAGTAACTTAAAAACAACAGTCTCTCCCAATACTTCCTGGGCCGCTTGTCCTGTGCGGAGTGTGTAGTGTGTACTGTTGAAACACAGTAACCGCTGATAGCTACACCCCTGAGCAGGGGATGAGAGGGAAACTGCTGTATGTAAACTACCGCGACACAGTCAGTTCATCATTCAGGTCAAGGCTGTGACTGGGTCGTGTGCGTGTGTGTCAGAATATGTCAACACTCAGCACACACCTCAGAGGCTTGAGACTTGTAGGGGCCTCCAAGAGGTCAAGTGGGCATTAGGCTGGCTGATGCAACAAAGCAGTTTACTGGACAACACAACTACAAGCCTGCCCCACAGAGATGTGTGACAAATAGCTCGGGGAGGGGTCACGCTGTGTGTGTGTTTCTATGTTTAAAAAAAAAGAAAAGACAGAGAATGCAACAGCTGCCTGGATCGGGACAGATGGGACGGGTGGTACGGTCAGCCAGCGGAGGGAGGGGAAAAGTTGCCCACATACCACAAAAACAGCACGCACATTCGCAGCATCTTCCCTATCTGATTAAAGTGCAGTTACACGCGTAATCTCATAATGGCTCCCCTGCAGCTGACTTGGGCGCATCGTTTCTAAACCAGCTGTTATGGGTCGAGGGAAACCAGAACCGCGCACATGTGTGTCTATCCGCGCATAACTGCGGACTTCCCACATTCACAGCATGCCAGGAATTCCCCGCTGAGGGATGTGTGGGAATGGCAGGAATTCCTCGAGACCAAGGGAGTGGACAGGAATAGGGCGTCCATGACCTGGACCCTTGAACTACATCCTGATCAGAAGCGTAATAAGAAGAGCAGTTTTTCTTGACTGCATGCTCATTTTATTCATGAAGGGTTCACTGTGGGAAACTCTTAAAGGGAATTAATTTGATTTTGACACTTTATATTGATTTCACTGGAGTATGCATGAACATGTTTTATTTTTCCCATGGCATTTCCCTCCCTACGACAACAATTCTACTATGGAACACACTCTGCTAAGAGGTCGAACATTAAGGA
Organism: Spondyliosoma cantharus; assembly: GCA_900302685.1. NCBI lineage: Eukaryota > Metazoa > Chordata > Actinopteri > Spariformes > Sparidae > Spondyliosoma > Spondyliosoma cantharus. The sequence goes on along the minus strand of OMLP01022822.1, from coordinate 9,360 downwards.
TATCCACTGTCATGATCCCCTAGATAGATTGATCCTGTGTAAATCCAAAATTGGGCCAAAGGAAAGAGGCAAATGGACCGTTTGCTAAAGACATGTAATTCTTAGATTCTGTTTCTATGCCCGTTAAGCCTTCTGTGCTCTCATGGCACAAATGTAATTTACAATAACAGCGGCCGACCTATTTGTATTCTGTATTTCTAATTAATGTTAATGTTTGAAATGGACCCTTAATTTCAGACAGATGGAGACAGAAACAGCCTCCTACCTTGTAGTAGGCTACTGAAAATGTTGCTGCCTGAAATGACAACAACCATGAGCAGAGTTCATCAGCTGTAGCTAGCTAGCTACCTTATTAAGCTAAGATTAGCTTCATGAGCAGGTGGAAACTGCCGTCTCTGTCCGACTTTTCATTAGTTCCAAGCCGACTCGTTTTAAAATGAGAGGTCCTCGTTAACTGGTCTTAAATGTGCACAGAACATGATATTGTGCTAAAAAGCCAAAGCTATATGTCCCAGGCAGAAAGTCAACATCTTTTCCAGTTGTTTGTGTAACGTATTAGTTTGTCCCAGCATTCTAAGTATGATGAAGCGCATTTTTAAATCATAAATGTTACGATTTATGCACACTTTAGCCCCTTATAGTAATGCATGAAATGCTCCTTGGACAAGCTAATGTTTGTGGATTAACTTATAGCAAATAAACCCACTGAACACCCGTTGCTCTTCTGATGCTCTGCAGGAAACGCCATCCTAACTCTATAAATGCTAAGGATTGATCTTACCACAGCTCAATGCACACCACTTAAACATGTGGACAAATAAAAAGCTTGATGGTCATAAAGGCTGTGCTTGGACAATCACTGCTTGGGGTTTAGTCAACCTGGATGTCTTTTACGAGATACAAAGCAATATGGTACTACAGTGACCAAATGCATGTGTAGATGCTGTGTAATTTTCCAGCCATCACAGATTTTTCCTGACACCAAAGGTGACGGCTAAATGCGTGTACGTGGCTGACGCAGGCATCACTTTTCCTCTGTCTGAAACTGACACTGACACAAAGTGGATGTTAAGAGACAGGAGAAATTCCTTTCTCTTATCATGTTTGCTTCTTCATCCCACTCTCGCCGATCTTGTTCTCATCTTGTTTAACTCGTCTTCTCCCTCATCTGTTACAATTGCAATTTCGTACGTTGTGTATCTATTTACAGCCAGCAACACTGTCTGCGATTAGCCTACTTTACTTGTAACTGGCAGCTGTTGGCCCGCCTCTCCGTCCCAGTAAAGCAGCTTTGATTGGCTGCTGCAGGAGGGTGTTGCCTTACCGAGTAGCGATTGAACAAGAGGGGCTGATCCGATTGGCAGATCTGATTGCCTGTTGTGATCAGACACAGCTGTGCTACTCTAACAGTGCACCTACTGTGGGGTACAGCTGGCACTCGCACTGCCGCTGTACACAGACAAACAAGTGGGTAGCTAGTTAGGAACGTGGAATTACAGCCTATTGTTTCATTTGATGGAGCAGTATATACACATTATACATATATAAGTAATATGTAAGTAATTCATAAATATTCAGTGTTCACACCCGCATAATAATCCTGCACTGCAATATGAGACACTAAAACTCTCTGCAAGCAGAGGAAGGATTTCACTACACTTTTTACAGCCTGATTCTCTTAAAATCGTTGAGAAAAATCCTCCTTGACACCACTGGAATGATTTCTCTAGCCAACCGCCTGGTCTGATCCAAGATAGACAGCGTGAAATAAAAGGTGCAGTTTTTTTTTTATAAAAGAGATATTTCTGTAGCACATTTCATGCTACATTGAATATCAGGCCCAGTCGATGAAAATGGGGTATCATTATCTTGAAACACCGAGCTGACAGCATAAGCGATTAAGCAGCAGAGCCAGGGTGTTTGTTTCCAGTCCATTCTACTCAGACACTCCGTGTCCTGCCCCATTTTCCTCTTTTTGTCCCCAAATCTGGCCTGGGAGAGAGCGCACCATCTTTCCTCTACCTCCGCCTCTTTCTGTTCTCTCCATCCGTCCAGACCTCTAATAGCAGGGTAGGCTAACCGAGCAAGAAACAGGGCCAGGGTTACCCCAGCGACCCAAACACAGCAGGGGAGGAGGGGAGAGAGAGAGAGAGAGAGGAGGAGGGAGAAAAGAAAGACATAGAGAGGGAGAAAAGACGGCTTGTTATTGGTGCCAACGGTTCTTTCGTCCGGGTCTTTGAATGCCACCTGATCTCATTCTGACAAATTGTGACGAGACAGAGAGATCGCACAACGGGCAGCATTAAGCTTTGAATATAAAAATCTGATAGAGCGATGAAAACAACTACTGTACGTTATTTATATATTTTTCCACCGTTGTAAATACTTCCCTCCCCTCACCAGCCAAGATTCAGTCCAACACACAACAAACAGTTTGACACTGGATTCTTGTTTTCAGCTGTTGACTCCTGCTGCAGTTCTCAGTCAACAGCCACCGTCCTGCTGCAACCCTCTTTCTGCTTCCAATCTGCACAAATACGCCATCTGGAGGTGACTATGAAATCAGCGTGGAGAGCTGATCACTAAGGATTAACATAAATTCAGTTTTATTGGAGTAATTCTACATTTTTTACCAAACTACCAGGGAGACAGAGAGGGAGACAGTGATGGAGTGCACCACACTCCCTTCTTGCAAAGTACTTTTCAGCACATCTGTCAAGTCCAAAGGCATTAACATTATTACATAACAGCACTGCCTCCGCCTCCCCCTCCACTTGCAACCCACTCTTCAGCCGCCCAGTCAGACCAGTGGCTGAGGAGGCCAGGCCAGCAGATGGACGGGCCTAATCCTCCAACACAGCCCCTCTAAACCCGAAAGTGATAACTGGCAACCACCAGGAAGCTCTAAGAGAAACACTCGAGGCCAAACAGTCACCACGACGCCAAGTATTGTCTACATATAATTGCATTTGTGTTGTTTTCGTTGCCTTTTTCTGCAGGCGCGAGAGCTGTCTCCATCAGGACCCCACGGGCATCTGAGCAACCTGCCAACTCACTGTCCTCCTTTATATGTAGGGTTTGAGGCCGATACTGCTGATAGTTTTGGAATAACGCTACTCAAATTCAACAATTTGTGCATGTCTCCTTTTGGGTCTAAATGCTCACGAAACATTAAAACTTCCTACTGAAGCGCAGTGGAGTAATAAAGTTAAATATCAAAGATATATGTCTCTTCAAAATGTCACATCAGAGGAAGACAACAGTGACTAGCAGATATCAAACCTTTTATATGCAGGAACAAAGCATCATAACGATCTTCTGTGTGTTGGTCTATACTGCATTAATGACTAGAAATACCAGATAACCTTACGGAGGGGTACAGAGGACTGATGGAGAGCTTCGTCACATGGTTCAATCACAGTAAGTTGAAACAGAACCAGTGAGCTTGTTACGGACTGCAATGCATCCGAAGACGCTACATATTTTAAAAACATAGATGCGTATGACATGTTCAACCCAGCCCACAGAAGATTTATCCAGTCAAGATTAGTACAACCATTTCAGTGTCCGACCAAATGTGAAATATGGTGACAATCTCCCCTTCTGCTCTTGTGTTACAGCGTTGAATAATAAAAAAGCCAGAAAACTGTTTCTGCAGACATTATGATGTCACATGGAGGTTGACCTTTGACATTTTGGATATAAAATGGCGTCACTCTATTCATCAGTTCATCCTATGAGACATTCATGCAAAATGTGTGTCTGAATTCTTGTGTTTAGGCACAAATGAAGTTTGTGAGATGACCTTTGACCACCGTATTCTAATCAGGTCGTCCCTGAGTTTAAGTAGACATTTGTGCCAAATTTGAGGAAATTCCCTCAAGGCTTTCTTGAGATACCATGGTCACTATAATGGGATGGATAGACAGACGGACAACCCAAAGACATAATGCCTTCAGCGAGGGCTGTCGCCAGAGCACAGGCATAAAAACAACAGGAAAATCAAATTTGGTGAATAAATCATAATGGACGGGACAGCAGAAACAACTGGAAATATCAAATCTGGAATGAAATAATACGGATGGAAAAAAAACAGAGAATGAAAGCTGCAGACATCGTCCATCTCAACTGATCAGAGAAGCTGTTGTCACTACGGAGACCGGTGCTAGGCACAGGTAGCCAATCACCGGCGTGATGAGGGAACGTGGTGTGTGATGGCGGCAGGAGAGGGAGGAGATGGAGGGGCGCAGATGGGGAGAGATGGGGGAGTTAGGGAGATGTGAGAAATGACGGTGACAATGACCTGTCTTTGTGACTGGAAACACTGAAATATTAATCATGCGTGTGAGTGTGTGTGTGTGTGTGTGTGTGTGTGTGTGTGTGTGTGTGTGTGACAATGTTATTTCCATTATGTTAAAAAAACAAAAACATACTACACTTCCACCATCCCCACTCACACACAAACATAAACAGACATGGCGATGATGGGACAAAAAGCGGCACTATTTTGAATCCCTGTGTGACTTGTGTTTATGTTTACCTGCTATCTGACTCGATACATCTCCTTTTGGCTCTTTAGGGAGGGATCCATCTGTAGGCACACACACACGAAAACAAAATATTACCAACAGTGAAGCAGAACTGATTTTGTTTGATGTTCTGAGTCACAATGTGTTCTGGAGCAAATCCAACAATGGAAAGTAGGATGAATACGACAATTTAACAAGCCAATAATGACATGTTGGCTTTTTCAACAAGCATGAAATAGGTTTGATTATGAAGCTGTACAATTTATGGATGATTGTGCCAGAAAGGGCATTTTACACATGCCCCTTACACTGCTGACACATTCAAAGCAGACCTTCAAAAATCCCTTTGCCACAATAACAATACTATCTTGAAAAAGCATTTATTTGATAATCAATACAAGGCAAGACAATCAACTAACAATACATCACAATATCTGTCTAGCTGAAGAATACAAAATGTGCATGAATTATTGAATTTAGCCTTGTGGTGTCAGTTTCAAAGGATCTGACATGAACTCACTGAATAAAAAGTTTTGATGAGTTTTTACGACCTGTATCAACACACACTGACTGCAACGTGTCTATGCGTGCCATCATTCTGATGTAAAATACCCATAATCTGGTGAAAAGCTGAACTTCCAGACAGCAGAACAGTTCTATAGTTAAAATGAAGGCTACAATTATGACTCACTAAATTATTTTCAATCTGTGTAAATTAAGGTCACGGAGGTTTATACCACAAGGAGTCACGTCGTACTAACTGTGGTAAGTCAGTGTATTGATAATCACGTCATAAGAGGAAGTGATAACATATACTGCTGTATCCATATTTTGTCTCACTTTTAAATATTACTTCATCAGAGCTGCATCCCAACTGATATCTCAGTTGGCGGATATTATTTGCAATTACTGATAATGTTCATGATATTGGCCTCACATAGATGCATGTTGCATATGTTGCCTGATCTGCATCATTAAGAAAACTTTTCAGTGATTAAAATGCAAAAAAGGTGATTGGGATATATCATAATTCAATTCCCAGTGAGGTTGACTGTTTTTACTGTCATTTCACACAAACATTGTTAAGCTGTAAAATATACTGCTCCTATAACGTGCATATCTAACACACAAGTATTTAATAAACACATTTGACAGATCATTGCAGTTGTGTGTATATTGGCCAAAATATACTGTATATATTATGCTGCTGCCAGTACCAAAAATTGCGCATCGGTCGGGCCCTACTCAGAATGCCATGACAACAGCAAGCTATAAGAAAACATGATTAAGATTCTGCAGCCATGCTAGCAGCTGTAGGTGGCTGACATCAGTATGCCAACATGCTCATAACAGCAGTGCAAACATGTTGTTAAGACGGTGTATGGTCTACCCTGTTTTTAGATTTTAGTTTACATGCACTCATTAGCACTGATGGGAATGTCATTAGTTTCGCAGGTATGTGGCCATAAAACAAAGTTTTGGACAAATTAAAACTTTGGTCTGACGTTGGCACGACAGAAAAGGTCAGGGGCTCATCAACGTCATTACAGTTCATCGTCAGGAGAACGTGGATGTCTGTAACTGATGGCATGGCCGTTCATCGAATAGTTATTGAAACTTTTTTTCCAAAACCGCACACAAACAAAACCGACTGTCAATTTGACATTGCCATCAGTACTGGCGTGGTTAAAAAGAAAGACTGGCAGTCTGTACGCAGACAGTCTTTGTGGTGATCCAATGTGCCACAATGTTGAATACAGAAATCTGTTGGGTTGCTTTGAGCAAAGAGTAAAGGAAGAAGGTACAGTTTGTTCAGCACAAACACAACAGAGGCTTTCAGAATGAGGTTATGGCATTCGCTAAAGGCTGATAGAAAACTCTCCAACATTAGCTTGTTTACTTAACCAAAAAAATTAAGTATTAATCTGGTATCTTAGTCACAGGCATCATTTTCAGTGATATAAATACACTGCTGTTAGAAAAATGAGCCTCTGTGGAATCCTTCGTTTAGAATAATGATGCCAGGGTACCACAAATGTGTAAAGTTTCCCATGTTCTTAAACAGCATGTTCTGCTTACACTGGCCCAGTGCATGCAGGAGTCATCTTCTCATCACCCTATACCTCATGACCAAGGCACACTGGTTTCTCAGCCAATACAAACAATCAGCCCATTGATCCAGCCTATAGCCTGTTTGTGAGAGCGACTGCTGCTGTTACTGAGGGGACGATACAGTCAGTGTCATGTGCTGTCAACATGTAAACAGGCCGGACGCTCCACTGGCTGACTCAGTAACACATGCTCCCTCTGTTCTGACTCAGACTTAACGCCTTCCTGTTTAACCTTACAGATGGCTGAAGCTGGTGGCTGTACTGAAAATATGATATGTGCAGTCAAGTATCCAGCAATACGGACTGGGCTATAGTTAGATATTTATATTTAACAGACCTAAGATAAGACCTAAAATAAATGTAATACATGCAGTATATGACTGATAGACGGAACGGACACAAACTACTGTGTCGTGCATGTCTTTTTGATTTTGTCACTCAAAAACAAAATTTGTCAAGATTTTCTTTCCTCTCTACACAACATAAGACTTTCATAAACTGAAGTACACTGAAGCAAGTGGAATATGTAAACAAACAAAAAAAAAAACAGCTGGCATCCTCTCGTAGTCAATATTGTTTTCATACCATTTTCTTTACTAGGAAGTCCTTTGTTTCTGGATTGCACTCAAACATCTGTGTTGTGAATTTCAGGACTGGCCCTGTTATTACAGTGCCACTATTACAACTAAAACAGGATCTCATGGCAGTAAACATTGCAGTTCCAATGGAGTAACTGCCTGAGTCGCACCTAAAAAAGCTCATTTATTTAAAGCACCAGTGAAAACCTGCTATTCAGTTTTTCCTTGACTCTGGATCAGACAACGAAAACAACCCTGTCGCTCACATGTTTACACTTGCAAGCACACAGGACAGTAATCCAAGTAACAAGTAACTTGTTCATGTCATATTGGAGGAGTCATCTTCTCACCGTACAAGACAGCAGAGATGGTTGCATCAGGGTTACAATACTGTGGATTTACAAAGAAGAACGAGATCCGTTGAATAATGGAATTACTTGGCATGCAAACAAAAAACAGCCCTGTGTTAAAACAAGCTGGAGGTCTGTGTTGGTGGAGCGTGATCTTTAAGGTATTGGTGATGGTGAGACAATGACTTATGATCCAGAAAGTCCTGTTGGATTAACAACAACAAGATGCTACATAATGGTTTATAATACTAGAAGACAGAATTTTACATCAATAAAGTTGGCAACCATTATAATTTTCATCGCAACAATCGTGAGCTATACAGTAGAAATGTGGCTTTGCTCATGTGAACACTGTAGGCACACATTGTTCAGGCATACACCAAGTACAAACTGATTATATCACTCACTTTTTAAAGGAATAAAGACCATTTAATTCATTTTTTGTGCATCAGTGACCACATTCACCAAATTAAAAGCCTTGACAGTGAACCTTGAGTGTTACATCAGGCATTAGCTAGTTGTTGAAGTCAGTGAAATAATGTCAAATACTAGGCACCTTCATCCATACTTGCGTTACATACATCTGGACCACGGACAATACAATTATAAACTCAAAGTGTCTGGTCTGTACAGCAGCAGCAGAGAGAGCTAGCAAGAGTCAGATTTCAAATGTACCTTAAGAAGGAAGTAATCACAGCCTGACATGAGGGTGCTTGACAACTGGATGTGGTTGTACAGACGTAAACCCGCTGGAAGGACAATTAAACGAATCACCAAACATTTGTGAGGTGTGGGAAGATATAAAAGTGAGTATTCTGTTGTTCAACACATTACCATGAAGGCATCGCCTTATGCTAATTTGTGTTCAACAAGCTAGCCTTGACATGGAGCTAACCATACAGTTAGTATGTACTTTAAAGAAGATTTAAATGTAACATTAAAGATTTAAGTAAATATCTAAATGTCCTGTGTACTCAGTATAAACAAAAGTTGGAATCTTTAAACTACGCTTATACTGATATGATGATGTGACAGCAGGTCTGGTATATTATGGAAATAGGGTCCAGGTTCAACACATGCTACCAGGAAGTATCTACCTTGCTACAGGGCCCTTGAGGAAGAAACTAGACGCATTCTAGCTTCTTATATAACAGACTCTGACCTCTGCCCTTCAGAGGCAAGAGAGAAGAGTTTCCCTGCAAGGACCAATGTCCCTGTGTCACATTAAATCACCCTGCTGTTTCCATTTCTCAGTTGTGTCAGTCTCCATGATATAATGCCTCTCTACATGACAGCTGGTTCCCTTCTATAGTGGCTGCTAGAGTAAGCTATCCTACCTGACAGCTGCGATTTAGCAATATTTTGCTGGTAGCAGTTTCCATTAATGAACATACGGCAGCACAGTACACATACTCTACACATGAGCAAACTTGCTGGCAACAACTGCCAATGCCACAGGGCCTTGTGCTCATAAGAAAAAGCTCTCAAACACATAAACATGCCATGGGAAGAGAAGCACAAAGATCTCAAGGGAATTTTCTTTAAAGCTGTGTACCTGGGAGAACTTAACAGAGAATGAATGGGATGAAGAAGAAAAGAAGGGGGGAAAAAAGGAAGGCAAGAGAAAGACCAAACACCCACATAGTTCACATATTTGCAATGCCAAAGATGTCCACTTAAGCCGCAGTGTGCAACAATGTAATACCAGAGTGCAGTATTGGTTGCCCACATCTTATCACAATCTAAACAATAAAAGTTGTAGCCGAGCCAGAAGTCAAACATGCACGGACAA